>MU227465.1:4121889-4140230 GCA_018584345.1 Thuja plicata | reverse complement strand
ATATATACAATAATGTATGTATGTATATATATTTGAATATATATGAGTTATAGTAGGGGTTTCTTCCTTCCTCCATTTATGTACAGACCTGTAAGAAAAAAAAGAGAGAAAGAAAATAATGAGACAAAAGAAAAATAATGTTAGCTAGTTTCTATTTGGACCCTAACCCTAATTTTGAATTAGGGTTAGGGATTCCATATGAGAGGGAAAAGACAACTTGGGCTTTTAAAATATAACCTACCCCTTTTCATTATAGAATATCTTTTAAAGAGGAGATTTAATCTCATGCCATTTTATTTATATAGGGCCTTTTATTAGTTAGTTGTAAGGTTAAAGTTTTTGTAAAATGAGATGAATTAATACATGTTAGTGGATGAAAATAATTATAGAAAGTAAAGTAATGTTGGGGTATATAAATTAAATTAATTAATTTCTCTTTAACATTAGGATATTAACTTGTAGAGACTTTATTAGTTGAATTGTGATAAATTAAAATTTTAGTAATTAATTACCAGTATGGTATAGATGTACTCAACGGACGAATCTATAAACATTATTATTTTTCTTTGAGATTGTCTTTTAAAATGAAATTGGTCGAGAGCCAAGGTTTTAGTAAAATAAAACATTAATTGAACTATTAAAGTTTAAAAGTTCGACTTTAAATTTATCGTAACCCTTTTTACTAGGTTTTCCAGCCTTGAAATTTAACTTATAAGGTTCTATACGAAATCCAATTTCAACATAGCCAATAATTAAACGATAATTAAATAATGTAATTGAGAAATTTTTAAGGAGAGAATCTAATTAATGTTTTAAAATTTGACTTAGGTACTTATAATGTTATTTTTATGTGGCCAATTATTGTGGCTAGTATACTGGTCATTATAAAAATAATATTACATAAGTACGCTACCCTAGGGTGTTTAGTAACATAATATCTATAAACTACTGACCTTCTAGATTTCTAATCGTCCCTGGAAATTAAGCATAGGGAGTCTTCCTCTCCACATCATCAAACTCTATTAAAATAAAAGGGGATGACACGCAAAATCATAGAACCTTACTTTGCAATGTCTTTGAGCGTTAGCCTAGATTTAACTCAAGGGAGATCTGTAATTAAATAACACCTTGTGTAACTTTAACTTCAGAAGGCAACCTTGGGTTGAGGGAGGTTGACACATAGTCATGATTCCCCTTAGACCCTCTTGGCTTTAATTTTACCTTTCAAAAAAAAAAATTGTTGCAATTGTGGGCACAAAAGTTTGGGCATGACAATATAGGGTCGGACATCCTCAACTAGAAAAATCCTAGGTGGTATGCTTGAGAACTCTCTAGGGTCATCGAGTTGTGAAGAAACCTTGGGATAGATTTTGTACTTAGGCTCTTCACATGTAGAGTTCTTGATCAAATTTACCTTTTTATCCTTTGTATTCTTCATCTTGGAAATGCGAGATGTGGTTGCCATGTTTCTGGAAATTAGGGCTTTTCCCGCAAACAAACTGTGAGCTCAGTGAATCTTAGTTACTCACTTGATTTTCTGTAGATGTTGTGGACCTTTCTAAATATCGTGAATATTCTTGTGAATCACTCTTCAATATGGTCAATGTTCCTTTCTTTGTTTTTCTCTGCTTCGCTCTTCTCTTCACTCTTAATCGCATAGTGAATGAATGAGCTTTTTGTGACCCTTTTATAGATGATGCCCTAAGTGGTGCAATGAATGCTTTACCTACTTCTTGGTGGTCAAAGATAGAGTCACTCGGGGAACATACTAACTTCATTCTTGGTGAGAATGTGATGCTTGGGGTAAGGGTGAATTCAATTGACCTTTCACATTTTCACCAAGGGAGCTCGATATTAGGTGAAGACTGATTGTATTTTATATGATTACCGACGATTCTCAGTTTACATTAACAACTTAGCTTTTATATGTTCACTGACAATTCTCGGTATGCATTTGACTGACGATATTGGATTCACAAATTCATAATAAGTAATACCATAGTGCATCTTTATTCATGCTAGTTTGGAATTTTACCAATGTATATTGGAACTGATGTAAAGTATAGCTTTGTATAGTACAGTTCCATACTTACTTGTTCTGCTTAGGTGGGGGTGGTGATATCACCTAATCCATTAGATAAGGTGTCACCAATTGTATTTCTTGGTCTAGCATCATCAATGTTTGTAGCTTTCCTCCACATTTTGTTTCTCATCTTCTTGATGTCTTCAATGGTATTGCCATTGCTAAAAATGCTTGTTTCTGTCACTTGGTGTGCAATACTTTCTTAGATGACCAACCCTATGATAGTGTAAGCATACCATTCTAGGGTTATTTTACCTTCTAGACCTTCTCATCCATTATCTCATGCATTTTGTAGCTATGTGTCCATATCTACCACATGCTGTGTAGTTTTTCCATGTGTTGTAATCCCAAACATATGAGTTACCAACTCTTCTTAGTTGATGAGAATTTTCTTATTATTTAGGTTTTCATCCTTGCTTTTTCTTCTTCCTACAATCAATAGATGTAGGCCCATGCATTTTTCCAGTAGAAAACTATTTTTCTATGTAGGTTTCCTTCTTTGGTTGTTTCACCTTAGATATGCATTCATCTGCTTTGTGTCCTTTCGTGTTACAGTTATAACAATTTTCTATGAATGTAGATGTGGATTTAGGAATGCCTCTAGCTTTTCTCCTGCAAACATTTGATGTGTGGTCTAGTTTTCCATAGTGATTGCATGACTGCTTCCTAGGTCTTGGATTTACAGTGTAGACATCTTTTTGATCAGCTTGGTATGATGATTCTCCATGCTTGATATACCCTAGACTGGTATTTTTGTTGAGTCTCCTTTGTCCATTCATAAAATCATCCATTCTTTTTGTTCTCTCTTCAGCTTTCTTGATCATATCATTATGGTGTTGTTGAATCCTTACTTCATTCTTTAGTGTCTCATTTTCTTCTCTTAGCTCACCAACAACTTTTATTTTCCCATTGAGTTTGTCTCATGACTCATAAGAACTATTTTATTGGTGATCTCATGATGATGTTCAATAAGTCTTTGTATCTCTGATGCTCTCTCTTGTATCTTTTTAGTGATCTTCCTCCTATCATCAATAGCTAATGTTCTTTCATGTTCAACTTGTCTAGCATTATTCATAACATCAATCATTCTTACCATCTATGTCTCTTGCCCGATCAACAGTGATTTCACTTTTCCTCCTAGATGTTGATTGATTTCATTTAGATTTGTAGTGCTTCCTTCAAATGTGTCTGATGTATTGCTAGATGTAAATCCTAATGACTTAAACAAATCAGGTACCTCTTCTTGATGATAGTCTGTTTCATTAAAATGAGATAAAATAACCTTTCTTTCATCCAGTAGCTCTCTCATCTTTATTCTTGCTTCTTTGTATTGTTGATAGAAGATCAGTATCTACAACTTCTGATTCTCAATATTCTTATATAGCTTATACCTTTCATTTGTATGATCTTTTCTCTCAAGTGATTTAAATTTTTCCAACAGATCTAGCTCTGATACTAATTGTTGTAATAATGGAATGGTGTGTACTAAAAGGGGAGGGGTGAATCAGTACCCTTAATTTTTTTTTTATCAATTAACGCTTAATCCTTTAGTAATCAATTCCTTGCATTACCGACCATAGATGCTATTCTACCTTTGTCCATTTAATATCAAATCATAAACTTAACTTGCATGTAAACATTCATAGAAACATTCATGAAATGTAAGTATACATGACACAAGAATTGGTAATGCAGAAAACCCTTGTTAGAAGGTAAAAATTGTGGTGGGGATGAAACCCACAAAGATTCACTATTTGCAGAATGGAAGGTGTGAGTTAAGGCTTACAATTTTGATCACTTGTGATGATCTTACCCTATTAGGAGTAACATTTTAGACTGGTTAGGTCTAGTCGGTTAAGATATTTAACAACACTATTTAGTGTGCACTTGGTTAACAAATTTACATAAGGATTGTTAAATCCACCTTCTTAAAGGATTTCTTCTATTTGCTACACTTGTTAGAATGCATTCAAAACTACTTATTGACCTAATTATATGCAATCTTAAATTGCTGAGTACATATCCTTTAAGTTCACACTGTATGTGTATCACCTATGGTGATTGATTAATACATTTGTTCTTCTTGGTAGCCTTGAGTCTTGTTCTTCATAACTTATTTCATCTTTTGTTTTCCTTCTATGTAAAACACTCTATATGATCCATAGATATCTGCTACGAATACAATCATCAATGTACGATTATTTTATACATATATTTTTACAATATATTGAGCTATCTAGGTTTCATGCTTTACAATGAAAACTCTATGATCAACGGTTTACAACTTGACCTTGATCTCATAGTTTACATGTTTTCAATCAGTTAGAATAATTAAAACAATTACATGTGCTTTACTTGTCCCTCAAGAAATTGTTTTAAAGATAATATTTAAAGATGAATATAAAACTCAAGTGTTTTATTTGACGTGTAACTTAGATCCACATTTCTCATAATTAAGGTTGTCTTTCGGTATACTGGTGCTCGGGTTTCTCTGTAGTCTTTCCTCGATGATGTCTTTTTTAGACATTTTGCTTCTAGGGATTCTCTATAGACTAACTTTCAGTGTTCACTGTGAACATGTCTGTCGGGTTCCTCTATGAACTTGTCTGTTGGGTTACATTATAAACCTATCTTTTGGTGATCATGTTACCAATGGTTCAAAAACTATTTCCTTTGTATACTAATGACAAAATATGATCATCAATTCTATCCAATTAGACCTATTAGGACCTATTTAGACCCAATTAGACCCTTTAAGACCTAATTAGACATGATTAGACTTAATTATACCTATTAGGACCTATGATAGGTTATATGACCCCTTAAGACCCCATTAGACCCACTTAGACCCAATTAGACCCTTGATTATACCTATTAGATCCACCTAGACCTATTTAGACCTAATTAGATCCAATTAGACCTTTTAGGACCTAATTATATCCAATTAGAAGGTATTAGTAGCTAATTAGACCCTTTAGGACCTAATTAGACACAATTAGACCTAATTATACCTATAAAGACCTATGATAGGTTATATGAACCCTTAAGACCCCATTGGACCCACTTCAACAAGCAGTTAGACCCAACTATACCTATTAGACCCACTTAGACATAATAAGACCTAATTATACCTATTAGCACCTAATTAGATCCAATTAGACCCTTTAGGACCGAATTATATCCAATTAGATGCTCTAGGACCTAATTAGACACAATTAGACCTAATTATACCTATCGGGAGCTATGATACGTTATAGGACCTCTTAAGATCCGATTAGAGCCAATTAGACCCAATTAGACCCTTGATTATACCTAAAGGGTCTAATTAGACATATTAGGACCTAATTAGATCCAATTAGACCCTTTAGGACCTAATTAGGATCTAATTAGACCAGGGATAATTTTAGTGGTGAATGTCTCATACCAACAACCTGAGATTTGGCGAATAATATGAGTATATTGGGTTGGCCATGTCGCCCAAACTTTATAAATATTGGGTCAAATTTTTGGGCCCATCACCCATCGGTTTATGCAATTTTCTCCTTTTCTTTCACAATATCACCTATCAAATCTAAATTTTGGATATGGTAAATTGTAAAAATTCGCCTACAACTTCCAAACCTTGTCTTAATCGACGACCAATATTCGCCAATGGTATTTACATGTCTCTTTATTCCATAGTTATTTGGTGGAATCTTTGTGTCCTTTAAGACTTGTGCCCAAAATAGAATTCAAGCCATTGATTTTGGATCATCCAATGGTTTAAAAAGAAGGGTTAATTCCTATCAGCCAATATAAAATTAATTCATGGTTGCTTAAAAAATTAATAAATTTCATAAAAAATTATAAAATTAACTCATGGTGCCCCCAAACCCTCGTTGAATAATTTGGGGGGTAAGTGCACCAATATATTAGGAAAATTTAACCTTTTAGTGTGATAATTAATTAAGTGATTAATATTTTATCCTTTCAAATTAATTTTTTTTGCAAATAATAATTATTTTTTCTCCTAAAATTGTATAGGATTAGCGAGAATTTTATAGCATTTTCATATGATTGAAACAAATTCACCAGTGAAATTAATATTTTATCCTTTCAAATTAAAAAAATCACTAATAATATTAATTTTTTCCTCATAAAATAGTGTAGGATTCGCTAGGATTTTACATATTTTCCTAAGGGGGTTTTCTTAAAGTTATCGCTAAATTAGACACTTTAGGACCTAATTAGACAGAATTAGACCTATTATGACCTAACTATATCCAATTAGACCCTTTAGGACATAATTAGATCTAATTAGACCCTTTAAGACCTAATTAGACCAATTTATACCTATCGGGACCTATGATAGGTTATATGACCCCTTAAGACCCTATTAGACCCACTTAGGCCCAATTAGACCCTTGATTATACCTATTATACCCACTTAGACCTAATTAGACCTAATTATACCTATTGTGACCTTATTAGATCTAAATAGACCCTTTAAGACCTAATTATATCCAATTAGAAGGTATTGGGCCCTAATTAGATCCAATTAGACACAATTAGACCTAATTATACCTATCAGGACCTATATGATAGGTTATATCACCCCTTAAGACCCCATTGGACCTACTTAGATGAGAAATTAGACCCAATTATACTTATTAGACCCACTTAGACCTAGTTAGACCTAACTATACCTATTAGGACCTAAATATATCCAATTAGACCTATTCATACCTAATTAGATCCAATTAGACCCTTTAGGACCTAATTATATCCAATTAGACCTATTAGGACCTAATTAGATCCAATTATACCCTTTAGGAGCTAATTAGGCACAATTAGACCTATTAGGACATAATTAGACACAATAGGACATAGGAAATTTAATTCATACTTTTGTTTAAAATAATTTTATCTTTGTATGCTGGAAATTTTGTAGAAGCACAACCTTCTGATGTTGGAGAAGGGTTATCGCAAGTTCAACAAGCCCAACCTTTAGAAGTTGGAGAAGGGTCATCACAAGCTCAACAAGTACAACCTTCAGAATCCTAAACAAGTAAACATCTCTCTCTCTCTCTCTCTCTCTCTCTCTCTCTCTCTCTCTCTCTCAATTTAGTCTTCTTTTGGTTAGTATCAATATTGGGTCTTTCCCTTTAAGAATATTATTTTTGTTGTGTACATAGCCTTTGTTGAAGAAAATGTTAGACAAGGGGCCTCCCAAGTTGATGTAATGGAATTTAGAGAAGGTTCATTGCAAGGTCAAATAAGTACGTGTCTCTAGATCATAATTTTATTAATTATTCCCTTTGACATGAGCATATTTCTACTTATTTTATCAAGGTCCCCTTAAGATGAGCTATTAAGAGAATTTTTAAATATTGTTTGCGACATAAGTACAAGCAACATATGAGAATGTTATTATAGCCCAACAGTTCAAGAGAAAAAAAAATCATAAAAGCATAGATCATTTAATTGAAATGGATGTGGAAAAAATGAGAGATTATACTAAACAACCCATAAATACCACGAAGAGGGAATTGAATAAAAATTCAAAGGAAATAATTGCACAATTTGAGAATCTTGATACACTTGAAAAAACAAAACTATTATCAATTACACTTCTTAAAGATGAGTTAAAAGAGACATTAAATTTTTTGGGTGTAGATGCAAGCTTCAAAAAGACAAATGTTTCTAATGTACAAAAAAATATTGTTGAAAGTGTTAAGGAAGGTTTGCATTCTATTGGGAAAACAACTAGATCTGTAGATAAGTCCATTTCAAGAAGAGTGATACTGACATCTATTTTAAATAAAAACATGTCCCAAAAAAGACAATTTTCTTCACTTTCATCTCATATCGGGTACAGTGGGAAGACAATAACTCATTATTTGAAAAGGAGAATCAATTTAGATGATACTACATTGGAAGGTAATTGGGCACTAATGTGTAGAGTTTTTTGCTCTGATAGGATTAAGGAAATAGTTAGGAACTTGGTTATGAAATTTTGGACTAATCATACTCATCCTTCACCAAATACAAGAGATGTTATCAACAAGAGGTTTGGGCCTAAGGAGTACTTACAGCACACAAAACATTGATTGGACAACAGAAAACATGAATTGTATCTCTCATTTTGTAATTCAAATCCTAACAGTAAGATTGGATAAACAATGTTTGAAAGATTAAAGCCATATTTTGTAAAGATAAATAAATCTTTTGAAACTTGTTTTTGTCAATATCATGTTGAATTTGATCTCTACTATCAAGGGCTTAGAAAGATAATAGAAGAAATTGGTGTCTTTCAAAATCCTTTTCTGAAATGTCCAAACCAATTCATAGCATAAATCTTATGTAAAAAATCAATTGATCATGAAAGACCTGAAATAGATTGCATAAGAGGAACTTGTCAAACATGCAGGGATTTGTGTAAATTTCCTTTGAAACTTGAAGATACTGACTTGATGAGGATGGTAAAATGTAAGCGTTAAAACTACATAAAGTTTGAAATGAAAGTTGGGAAAGAATAAACAAGGTTGGAATATGTAGAGGAGGAGATACTTGTTGCAACATTTATGGATGATTTTTGAAAATTGATACAACCATATATACGTCATGTTTTTTTGCTAAATGGAAAGCAGAACAGTTTCAACTACTAAGATAAAATTTTCTAGTTGGAACAATTTTATCAGTTGTTGACTTTGCAGAGAATTACTCTTTTGTTTCTCAAAAACAACTTCAAGAAAAATACTACTATACAGAGCAGGTCACTATCATGGTGCATGTTTCTTATCGACATGCACAATTAGGTTTGGATGGTGTTGAAAGTACATATCAAGAATAGATCATAAAGAAAGAATATCACTTTAGTGATAATAAAGAGCATGAAATACATTTTGTTGACCATTACTTTAAGACATGTTTTGGATATTTGGAAAACAAAGGCATCAAAATTGAAAAGCATTTTGTTTATTAAGATTGATGTGAAACACAATTTAAATCAGCAATTCCATTTTATGCACTATGTAGATATCATCGATACCAAAAGATACCACATAATTTGATTTTCTTTGAGAGTGGAAATGGAAATTGAGAGCATGATGGTGCAGAAGCTTTTATCAAACATGCTTTAAGAAAGTATCCACTGGACTATCATGGATATCGTATAAATAATGCTCATGATGTAGTTAAGTGGTGAAAGATGCATTTTGTGGTTCCAAATTAGGATAACACAACATCATGATTGGATCAAGTCATACCATTCAAAGCATTCTAGGATATATTAGGTATAAATGGAACATCACTTGTTTTGATGTTTAAATTAATGTATGTACTTTAAATTTATTGATCATTGAAACACACACACACACACACACATATTATTTTAAGTTGTTTTAAATTTTCACACGTGTCTTGTTCAAGTGTTGATAGAAGATCAATCCATGGATGCAAGAGGGTAGAAAAAAAAAGATCCCTGCATTCAATTATGAGTACAGATAGTAATGTGTGGTTATTGTACACTAGATATTACTCATGACTTTTGTTTTGACTACATTTCTGAAAACTATGGTGAATGTATAAAAAAATGTTGACATGGTAGTGAATGGAATTTGGTTCCATGAGATGTTACGAATATAAATTATGAAGTTGAAGATGAAAGCTTTGACAACATTCCGTTGATTTCAACTGATTATGACCATATTTTAGGTTTGATCAAAATTGGTACGTCTCCATGTAAATAGAGAGAATGTACACACGTTCTTATTTAATATTTACTTTAGATCCACTCTAAGACATATATCTAGTAAAATATACAAACTTTGATTTGATTTATATTTATAGGTCAAATTGGAAACATATTTTGTAGGACATGTTTTGGCAGTAATAGCAGATCCTGGAAATGTGGAATGTGTTAGTTACTATTTATTTCATTGCACCAAGGAGAGGATGAAGCTTAAAAATAATGAAACAAGTGGTGAAATTTTGTTTCCCATAGGTTAGTATTTTACATTTGTGTTTAATTTATTACAATTGAGGGCCAACTTGCGATGGAATTATGTGCACATTTATGTTTAATTTCACAACTAGATATATGGTTTTGAAATTGTCTATGTAGGTTCAGCTATTGTGCAAGGAACGTATTTGAAGAAAATGAAAATATTAAAACATGGGATTCATTTTATTGATCATCAGCCTAACAACAAGGTTTATCAATATAGCCATCTTTTAATTGCCATTGTGTAATCTCTTCACCCAGTGACAGGACGTGGGGTTCGTAAGTGGAGACTTGATACTCATGACCATGAGAGAATATTAAGTGTTATCAAAGAGTGAGCTGAACCACTTGATGTAGACTAAAACTTGCATAAAATATGATCTGTACTAAATTGTTCACGAGCGAGACCAGAGGTTTTGTTAGCTCCATTATTTCCTACCGGTGCCCATAGTGAATGGAGAAAGTTTTTAAAATTTATAATATCTCAAAAATATCTTTAGGATGTGTATCATGCATGTTGCAATACTTTATTTTTATCTAGTTGATTAATTAGGTCATGTGGATACGTATTTAGTTGGAATATGAACATGTAGATCATGCATGTCACAATTACCTAATTCTAGGATAATATTATTTTATAGAACTATTCATTCATTTTATGCTCCATAAATAATTAATTAGGATCATTCATAAAATAAACTAAAAAAATTAACTTGGATTGATTGAAAACATGTACAAACATATAAATTAAACATGCACAAATAAATAATTTATATTGCTCAAACATTTATTTAAAAGAATTAACTTGGATTAATCAAACATGTATAAGCATGAACTACATCATAAAATCATAGGTCAAGTATTTAATCATCAAATGTCTAGGTCAAGTTAAAGTATAACACAATGTCTCAAACATCAATCACTAGATCAAGTATATAACACATGTACATGTTAAGATCAATGAATCACAGATTGAAAGTACATGTAAACATGATACACATTTATAGATTGAATGTATAGAGAGAAATCTTATATAACACTGTATAGAGTGAACGTATATTGTTGGAGATTTGTTTTTGTGCAGTTGATTGATTGTATGTTTGTCATTGATGACAACATATATTATACAGTAGTGATTCTATATGTTTTTATTAGAATGATGATATCAAGCCTTGTGTGGATATATTCAAGTTGTAGACATGTTTAATATGTTATATTCATACACATAGATCTAGATATGATGTTTCAGTGAAGTTGTGTAATTCTGTTATTGCCAGTTACAGTTCTAGAAGAGTATCTGTTCAGAGCTGACGTATTTAAAGTGTTTCTTGAGTTGCACCTATCTTTAGGATATGTGTGTGTATATTCATGATTAGTTATGAGTTAACTATGTTTGGCTAAATGTGCCTATCATGTAACATCAGGATTGTTCTATTTGAGATGATTTGGTGAAGCTGACTTAGTGAAGCATCACGTCTATTCAGTTTGTGTTGCGCGGACTTAATATTGTTTGTGTGCTTAGTTAAGCTGAAAAAGATGTTTTTGAAGTGTTTCCAAGAGCCGTCATGACCTTCTACTTTAAAGAAGATAATTATAGTAGTTTGTTTGTAAATGCAAAGTGTGAATGATAAGAACAAAGATAGAAAAAGTATAGAGCAAAATATCAAAGTTGTTTCATTCATCAAGGATCTATGTGAATAAGTAGTTGAAGATTAAAATACATTGGAACTAATCAAGATAGAAGGTTTGTTCTATAGTTCATCATCAAATATAGTGTATATCTGTTCTACAAAAGGTTGTAGCCTTCACCATTGAAGTAGTGAGTTTTTGGACAGTGAGTCCTCACCCCTTACAGGGTTTTTGTAAAAGACTCTTAATAGTGTCAGACCCTTAACTAGGTCACTATACTTATTGCATTGTAAAGTACAACTCCTAACAGGGTTGAAATATCTTCTAACATGGGTTACTATAAACAAGTATAGTTCATTGTGGGTACTAATTCCCACCAGGGTTTTTACCATTTGGTTTCCCTATAGCCAAATTGAAGTGTTGTCTATTGTGTTATATGAATGTGTATTTACTTTATTGTATTCTGAAGTTAATAAGGGAAAAGAATTAGATTGGTTGATAACTGATTCACCCCCCTCTCAATTATCCTTTGAAAATATTCTAAGAATTGGTATCAGAGCCAAGTGCCTTTGAGAAGAGGCCTAACAACTTAAGGTAGATTAGATGTCTTACTTTAGAAAAGAGAGCCCTAAGTTCGAAGGATAAAATTATCTAGATTGGAAAAAGAAAATGATAACCCATCTAAAGTGTGTTGGTTTTGATATCTTTGAGATAGCCACACAAGAAGTTGTTATTCCCTCCTTAAAATATCTATCAAGAGATGATGCTACTAGTAAACAAAAGGATACATTCATAGCTAATGCAGTTGCCAAAGAATCCCTTATAAGCACACTATCTGACAGTGAATTTTCTGAGATCAAGAAATTAGACAAGGCATACACAATATGTAAGTTTTTAGAAGACATGTTTGAAGGAGATATTCAAGAAAAGAATGCATGTAGGAAGACATGGAAAAAGAAATACAATATTCTTGAGATGCTACCTGAAGAGAACATTAGAGCCTACAATCAAAGGATAAATGAATCAGTCTTGTGAATCAAAAACAATGGTGGAGAAATATCAGAAGAAGATATAATGGACAAGCTGTTAACTAATTTAACATCAGACTATTAAAAAAAGATAAGTACTCTAGAGGAAACCATGTGATTCTCACAAGACTTCAAGAGAGAAACTTTGATCAGTAAAATATCTGCATTTGAGATATCAAGATTGAAGACTGAACCTAAAAGTGAAACAACTTTCAAAGCCTCAGTCCATGGTAAGGAATCCTTACATATCTCTAGCCATAATGAGAAAGAAGAAGTTGATGAAGAACTATAAGATATCATTTCTATGATTTATAAAAGAGAAAAGAAAGGAAAATGAAAATATGAAGGAAAAATTCCATTCAAATGTTTTTCATGCAACAAGATTGGTCACTTTGCATCTAAGTGTCCTACAAGAGTCAAGAAGTTTAGATCTGATTACAAAGCTGAATATAAGAAGGAATGTTACCATGCTAAAGAAGGTGTAACTGATGAAGATTTAGGAGAGGATGAAATTGGATTCATTACCCTTAGAGACATGGAAAATTTGCTTGAGGAAATGGACATTGCAGATGAAAAGTAAGAACGAGAGTTAGCCCTAATTTCCAAATCAAACATTAGAAAAGATTGGATCATTGACAGTGGATGATGTCACCATATGACAGGTGACAAAGATATATTTGTTCATTTAGAAAAATACAAAGGTGTTATGGTTAGATTTGTAGATAACACCCCTAAACCTATCATAGGCAGAGGTTCTATCACTTTTGATGGAAAGAACAAGACAGATGGTGTTCTGTATGTTGATATATTACATCATAACTTGCTAAGTGTTGGAAAACTACTTGAAAAAGGTTATCATTTGGAGTTCAAAGACAAAAAGTGTATCATTAAAAACAAGGATGGAGACATTATTGCATCAAGCTCCAAAACAAAAGGTAATTTTTTTCAGCTCAATCAAGATGTAAGTTGTTTTGTTGCAAAATTGGATGACAGTTGGTTATGGCACAAGAGACTCTGTCATATCAATTTTGATAGCATAGTAAAGATAAGTAATGTCAAGGCAGTCAAAGATCTTCCAAGTATAGCAAGACCAATTGACACAATGTGTAGGGAATGTGTTACGGGATATCATGTAAGGAGTTCTTTCAGAAGCAAGCAGAACTCAGCTGAAAACAAATTGGACCTAGTGCATACAAATTTATGTGGTCCTACACAAACAAGATCATACTAAGGAGAAAGTTATTTCATTTTGTTTTTTGATGATTTTTCAAGGATGATGTGGGTTGTGTTCTTAAAAGAGAATTATGAAGCTTTTGAGAAATTCAAAATATTCAAAGCTAAGGTTGAGAATGAATCTGGATTAAAACTGAAATGTGTAAGATCAGATAGAGGAGGAGAGTTCACCTCTAATCAGTTTTATGAGTACTATGAAGAACATGGAATAAAAGGAAATTTGAGTTCTCCTAGAACCCCTCAACAGAATGGGATTGCAGAAAGGAGAAACAAGATTATTCTTGATACAATGCACACTATGATGATTTAAGGAAAAGTTGCGCACACATATTGGAGAGATGCAGTAAATACAGGAGTTTATACTATCAAAAGAACTCAATTGAGGCCAGGCGCAGATAAGACACCCTATGAACTTTGTTATGGTGATGTACCTATAGTAAAGTATTTTAGAATTTTTGGTAGCAAATGTTACATCAAGAGAGATGATGGTGTTGGTAAGTTTGATGCTAGAAGTGATGAAGGTACTTTCCTTGGTTACTCTACAAAAAGAAAACCATACAGATGTTTCAATTTTAGATTGAAAAAGATAATTGAAAGTACTCATGTAAAAATTGATGAGAAGTTTATGGTTCAAGAGAGGTACTATGAATATGCAGCTATGATTGAAGATGAACCCAGGCCTAGCAGAAAAAATACTGTTATTGAAGAAATTTTTGATTGTATTGATGTCTCATGCAATGAACCTAAATCAAGCAGAGAAGAATCACAGATTATAGAAGAAGAAGTAACACCTAAGGTTCCTAAATTCACATCTAGATACCACTCTAAAGATGATATCATTGGAGATCAGAGTAGCAGTGTTTTGACCAGATCAAAAGAAAAAATTCTAACAATGGATGAAGAGGTATGTTTAATTTCACAGATTGAACCTTTAAGTGTTGAAGATGCTTGTAATGATTCTGATTGGAAGAATGCAATGAAAGAAAAATTAGATTAGATAATTAAGAATGAGACACGGGAATTGGTTCCTAGACCCAGTGACAAAAATGTGATGGGAACAAAGTGGATCTTCAAAAACAAGATGAATGAAGAAGGTACAGTAGTAAGAAACAAAGAAATATTGGTATGTAAAGGATATGCATAGAGAGAAGGAATAGACTACACTGATACATTTTTCCCTGTGAGCAGACTGGAAGCCATTAAATTGTTCTTGGCCTATGCAATATTCAAAGACTTTAAAGTTTATCAAATGGATGTAAAGTCAACTTTTCTGAATGGTGACTTAAAGGAAGAAGTCTACATAGAATAGCCTGAAGGATTTAATCTTTGAGATAAACTAGACATGGTATGCAGATTCAAGAAAGCACTCTATGGTCTTAAATAGGCCCCAAGAGCTTGGTATGAGAGACTTGATGGTTATCTTAAAAATATTGGATTCAAGAAAGGTGCAACAGATTGTAACCTATTCACAAGAGAGACACCTGATGGATTACTACTAGTTTCCATATTTATTGATGACATTATCTCTGGAGGTAATCACAAGCTTAGTGCAGCATTTGCAAAAGAAATGCAGAATGAATTTGAAATGAGCATGATTGGTCCTATAAAATACTTTTTGGGATTAAATGTAAAGTAGACAGATAAAGGTATATTCATTAATCAGTCAAAATATGTGAAGGAAATATTGAAGACCTTCAAGATGGAAGACTGTAAACCAATATGCACTCCTATGATAACAAGAAGAAAGCTTTCAAAAGATGATGATTCCACAGAAGTTGATAAGACATTGTACAAATCTATGATTGGAAAACTCATTTATCTAACTCAATCTAGACCTGACATATCTAATGTAGTTGGTGTTGTTGGAAGATTTGTAGCTGAACCCAAGTAGAATCACCTAATGGAAGTCAAGAGGATATTCAGATATCTAAAGGGAACTATAGACTATAGTTTATGGTATCCTAAATCAGAGAATGTACAACATCATGTGTATACAGATGCAGATTGGGTGGGTTGTATTGATGATAGGTAGAGTACTTTAGGAGGAGTAGTATTTCTTGGAGATAGGTTGGTTTCTTGGATAAGAAAGAAGTAGAACTGTATTTCTCAGTCAACAGCAGAAGCTAAATATGTTGCAGAATCACTAAATTGTTCAACCATGGTTTGGATCAAGTAGATGGTTAAAGACTTTGGTATTCAAGTTGATTATCCTATTTTTATTCATTGTGATAACACTAGCACTATTAACATTTCTAAAAACCCTATGATGCATGCAAAGACAAAACACATAGAGATCAAGTACCATTTTTTAAGAGAAAAGGTTGTAAACAAAGAAGTTAAATTGGACTATGTGAGAACCAAAGAACAGTTGGTGGATATTTTCACAAAACCTTTATCAAAAGATACTTTTTAGTATCTCAGAGAGAAATTGGGAGTAATTACCTCTCCTAAGTCTGATTAGAGAATACATGAAGAACATTAGTCCTTTGTGACAGATAAATTGTTGACTACTCTACTTCTGAATTAGTACCTATGCCTAATGGTTTATGGTTCCCTTTGCCACTGATGTCAAAGGGGTATTATGTACTAAGGGGGAGCATATACTCTGGGGGAGTATATATATGGAACAAAAACATAGTCAGAGGAAGTGCAGCAATGTAGAGAAATCTTTGATAAGGATATTAAGAAGATTGTATAAGAAAGAGGACACCATGAACATAGGATGTTTTTAAAATCATATGTTGCCATCAATGTCAAAGGGGGATACTATTTGAGATTTGTTTCTGTGCAATTGATTGATTGTATGTTTGTCATTGATGACAACATATAATATACAATAGTGATTCTGTATGTACTTATCAGAATGATGATATCAAGCCTTGTGTGGATATATTTAGGTTGTAGAAATGTTTAGTATGTTATATTCATACACACAGATCTAGATATGATGTTTCAGTCAACTTGTGTAATTTTTTTATTGGCAGTTATTGTTCTGGAAGAGTATTTGTTCAGAGCTGACGTATTTAATGTATTTCTTGAGTTGCACCTATCTTCAAGATATGCATGTGTATATTCATGATTAGTTATGGTTAAATATGTTTGGTTAAATGTGCCTATCATGTGACATCAGGATCATGCTATTTGAGATGGTTTGGTGAAGCTGACTTAGTGAAGCGTCGTGCCTGTTCAGTTTGTGTTGCGCAGACTTAATATTTTTTGCATGCTTAGTTAAGCTGACAAAGCTATTGTTGAAGTGTTTCCAAGAGCCATCATGACCTTCTACTTTAAAGAAGATACTTATGGTATTTCATTTGTAAAAGTGTGAATGATAAGAACAGAGAAAAAAAAAGTACAGAGCAAAATATCAAAGTTATTTCATTCATCAAGGATCTATGTGAATAAGCAGTTAATACATTGGAACTAATCAAGACAGTAGGTCTACTCTACAGTTCATCATCAGATATAGTGTATATCTATTCTACAGAAGGTTGTAGCCTTCACCATTGAAGCAATGAGCTTCTGGATAGTGAGTCCTCACCCCTAATGGGGTTATTTGTAAAAGACTCTTAACAAGATCAAACCCTTAACCAGGTCACTATACTTATTGCATTGTAAAGTACAACTCCTAATAGGGTTGAAATATCTTCTAACAGGGATTACTATAAACAAGTATAGTTCATTGTGGGTACTAATTCCCACCAGGGTTTTTACCATTTGGTTTCCCCATAACCAAATTGAAGTGTTGTCTATTGTGTTATCTGAATGTGTATTTACTTTATTGTATTCTGAAGTTAATAAGGGAAAAGAATTAGATTGGTTGATAACTGATTCACCCCCCCTCTTAGTTATCCTTTGGGACTATTCTAACATATATAATACATGTGTGAAATGTCAATCATAGATCAAGTATGTAAAGATCAATCATAGATCAAGTATGTAAACATAAAACATAGAGATCAAGTACTGTAAGCATGAAACATGTGTCAATCATGTCAAACATAGATCAAAGTGTATAATACATATGTCAATCGAATCTAGAGTATACAAATGAAATATAACATCAAATGTATGTATGTAATATTTCTAGATCAAATATGAAAGTTCCTAGAACTCATCATGATGACTCCTCACTAAGAGGTTAGACCCAGAGTGACTATCATGATGTGAAGATGTGCAAATCTCTATAGATAAAGAGATATAAATGTACACATCTTTTTAAGTTTGATAAAATATTACAAGAAAACATGTTATAAAGTGTGTAAACACATGTAGTATACATGTACACACATCAATAAATTAAAAACTCAAATATCCACTACTGATGTCATCGTCAAGTGAGTCTCAACGACGTACATGATCTGTTCTCAAAGAAGGAGAAAAAATA
>MU227465.1:4060284-4084468 GCA_018584345.1 Thuja plicata | reverse complement strand
CCTTTAACAGGGTTGGCTCCTAACAGGGCTCACTTCAGAAGAGTGAAAATCAGTAACTAGTTACATTGGTGGTTTTCCCAAATTGGGTTTCCACGTTATATCTGGTGTTACTTATGTTACTTGTGTTACTTGTGTTCATGATATTTGATTTATGCATGTCAGTAACTGTGAATGTTTAATGAACAATAAAAGGTTAATTTACCGATTAACAGTAATATATATTGAAGACATCTAAGGGACTTGTGGATTTATTTTTGTGGTAACTGATTCACCCCTCCCCTCTCAGTTACTCCATCCATATTTCCAACAAAAATCTACATAATAAAGATGCATATTATGTTACTTATTTGAATTATGAGGAAACAACCCCGTCGGTACAGACATACCAAAAATCATTGGTGAACATAATGGATGAGTTGTTTACACTTACCAAAAATGGTTAGTCAACACGTAAAATGGTTAAGTTACCAATGTATCCTAACACCTATTGGTAAGAAGGCAAATTCATAAAGTTGTCATGATAGAATATCGATATCCGTCGGTAAAAGAAAAACTGCTAATAGCAGTCTCGAGCATCATGCCAACACCGATCATGAATATAAAATTCTTCCCAATGAACTCCATCATCATGTCCTAATGAGTTGTTGAGAATTTATGACAAAGAACTAGGGAAAATGTCTATAAATAGATGATGAGACAACTTCATTTTGCACCTGCGATTTGAAGAGAAAGCAAGAGAAAAAATAGAGTGATTAAAGAACAAAAGGTAGAGCGTCCACAAATCAATACAAGAACAAAGAAAATAGATCTTTCACCACTATCATAGATTGAAGTAGGTATCGAAGGCAATGGAAGATCTCTGTCATTATTTTTCAAGAAAGCCCTAAATTACCAGAAAGCCCTAAATTTTAACAAAGCCCTAGAAACTTGAAAAAAAATGGCAACCACATCGAGAACCATAAAGATTAAGAGTGACAAAAAGAATGTGGTTAAGTTTATTAAGGATATCACATGTGTAGAGCCCAAATATAAGATATGCATGGAGATTGCATCGCAACCTGATAAAACTGGCACGTTTTCTAAAATCCCACCTAGGGTTTTGCTCATAGAAGAAGTTAGGTGTTATATTCACTGCAAGATCACCAAAATAGGAGATCTAGAGATGGATGAAGCTTATAAGAAGCTTTGTGATGTAGAAGGGAACCTAAAGGAAGAGAAAAAAAAATTAGAGGTCAAAAGGATAACTAATGCCCTATATTTCCCGAGGGACTTCAAGACCAACTGGATTAGGTTGGTACTTAGCAGATTGCATGACCAGAAGTTGTGGTTGGATCAACCCAAAAAAATAACCAAGGATGTTCTTCATGCTATACCTGGTTATCCAATAACTGAAAATCCCAAGGCTCACAAGCATCCCTCAAGGATAGAAGTCACAAAACTCACAAAATATGAATGGGACAATAGAGGTCTGAAAGTAAACACCATCACCGACGAGGAACTGAGGTTCAATGCATGTGTGATTGGTTATAAAATCTTTCTAGAAAGCAGGTTGAACAACATATCTGCAACATCACTAAGCACAACTTACAAGATTGTAACCAAGGGCATAAAGATGGTGTTGGAAATATTGTTGGAAAGCTACAATGGAAACAATTGTTGTTTTGTCATTGATGTCAAACCTTAACTGGTGAGACTATTGCTATCTGTTTGAGTACTATATCTATTGATTGATGAAGGAGATTTAACAAGAAGACCAAGTGGAATGGTTGAGTTATGAGAAATCACAAGGGTAATTGATCAGTTGGCACACTGGAAAAGTAATGTATTGTTTATCTTTTGATGGCAGTTTACTGTGAACAGTTTGTGCCAAGAAAAGTTAGTGATGACCGAGCGCCAGTAAATTGCCAAGGAAACTAGTGATGACCCAGCGAAAGAATATAGTGTTGGCCGAGCATCAGTATTTTGGTAATTGTTGAGATTTGATATCTCTGGCTGACATAATTGATTTTATTGGGGTATGTAAAGTTAATTAAGGATAAGCATGATTGATCCACACTATGTAAATGCACGAGTAACCGTAATTAATGCATGGATCAAAGATTTAATTAGTGATTGCATTGGAGAAGGAAATTAAATGTAATGATGGAAAGATCCATTGGATCTGACCTAACATAAGATCTATGATCTTGATTAAGTAGAAAAAAGATGTACCTGACCTAGATGAAAGAGGTATAAGATAACCTCAGGAGGTTATTCATAATGTATGTAGAGTATGCAAGAGGATTCCATAGTTAATTGTCTGATTGGCATGATCTAGAAGAGAAGGCTGAACAAGGAATCAGAGAGCTACAAGAGTGATTACTTGAAGGATTTCCAAGAAGATTTGAAGATTGAAATGAGAATGGAGGCCACTCAGTGAATTAGCATTAGAGCTGAATTGGATCTAGATCTGCAAAGTAAGTTGTATGTATCAGATCACACCTATTGATTACTTTCTAACCATTGTATCAGTCAAAATCCTTTAACCAGGTTGACCTACCAGTCATTGTATAATTCCTTTAGAAAGGTGACATTCAGGTGGAATGTTCTAAGTCCTCTAACAAGGCCACTCCCAATAGGGTGATTAAATCCTTTATCCAGTTCACATTTAGCAGTGTGTTTTGTAACCTTTAACAGGGTTGGATCCTAATAGAGCTCACTTCAGTAGAGTGAAAATTTGATAGCATGTTATTGGTGGTTTTTCCCATATTGGGTTTCCATGTTAAAATTATGATGTGAACTTGTGTGAATGTTTATGTTGAGTTTTACTGTTAAGTTTCTACATCCTGATTACATCTTAATAGTAAACTACATATGTATGTTGTTGTTTTATGTTATTGTTGCTGAGAAGATCTGAGTTGTTCAAATTGGTATAAAGTTTTAAATTGGCACATCTAGACCCGAGGATAACTGATTCATCCCCCTCTTAGTTATTCTAAATTCATTCTAACAATTGGTATCATAGCATTGGTCTCTTGAATACAATTTGAAGGTACTTGGAGAAAAATATCAAGATGTATAAGGAGGTACCAAAGCTGAACAAAGATAACTTCCCTGCATGGCAGAGTTTGATGAAGTTGCATCCAGCTACTATCAGTGATTCAGCTAAGAACTATGTTGAAAATTCTTATTTAGCCCCCACTACACCTACCACAGCTGCAAAGCTAAGAGAAAAGAAGGAACACAATCAAGCAATGTTGGAGATTGCATCTGTATAAGTTAAATGTGGCCTTGTTATTCAACCATACATTTCAACATGGTCCTTGTTCGTCAGCCACATATAGAAGTGAATATGAGTTATTCATCATGCATGCCTGTATGATTTGACCTATTTCCTTCTATCCAAATGAGGTTTTGAATGGCTCTCAGAATGAGAGTCTCACAACCTAGACCAATCCAAGAATGAAGGATTTTTCTCCATGAATGCAATGTAATGTAATGTAAGATTAATCTAAGAACACGAAAGATGCAAGATTAATCTAAATGAAATTAAACTAAGACATGATAAGAAATATGAGATTAATCTAAGAAAGTGAAGCTATTCTATTGCAAATGAGCTTAATTGAAATGAGATGATGAATTCTAAAATGCAACAGCAATTCTTTATTCTAACAATGCATATCTTGAATGAGAAATGGGAGTTCTTTTATAGACTGAGAGTCTGCTCAGAATAGAAATTTTCTCTTTGAATTAAAATAGATAAAAAAGCTAGTCCAGATTAGCAAGTTTTCTTTAAAAGAAAACAATGAACTGTTTGCTCTTTGTTTTTAACTATTTTCTATTTGATTTTAACTTTTTTCTTTCTCTTTAAAGAACAACTAATTCAAAGTTTCTATTTCTGAGCTGAAGAGAAACTTTTTGAGAGAATATTAATTAAATAAATAGAATATGACCTCATAAATGTGTTTTTCACAATTATTTAAATAATTAAATTCATTTATTGAAATGGGGATATTTATTTAATAATTAAATATTATTTAATTCATTTTTATGTTTTTTAGCTAAAAGGGGTGAATTTAATTTAATTAAAGTGCTAGGACTTTATAATTAAATTAATTCAATCATAGGGTTTATTTAGCCAATTGATTGATATTTAGGAATTAAATATAATGTATGATTAATGCAGATTTAGGATTTTTGGCATTTGACACTTAGGTCAAGTAGAGTCAGTCAAAACTCAGAATTGCCTAGTATAATAGGAGTTTGATGACTCAAAAGAATGACAAATGTAACAAAATTGGTTAGGGTTGCAAGATGCCAATTTTTGGGTGTTACATATTGCCCCTCTTTGAATTGATGTGCGAGTAGCACATTCATTCAAAGAATAGTCTAATGTCTGAAGCACAGAAGAATAGATTTCAAAAATTGATGATGCAAAGATCGATTGATGAAGATTTCAGAGCCATCTCCAAGACAGAGCTTAACTCTCTGAAGTCTAGGTTAAATTTCCAAGACACTGGTCAAGTAGAGTTTTTGAAGGTCATCTCCAAAATGAAGCTTGATCCTCAGGGATCCAGGTTAGATTTCCCCAATACCTAATAGATTAAGATTTCAAGAATCATCTCCAGAATGAAGCTTGTTCCTCAAGGATCTAAGTTAGATTGCTTAGATACCTAATAGATTGAGACCTTTCAAAAGACTGTCCCCAAAATGAGGCTCAACCTTTAGGATTCAGGGTTAGATTGCCTTGATACCTCTCCATAAAAATATAGTCAATAGAGATTTTTAGGACTATCTCCAGAACAAAGCTTAGTCCCCCAATATCTAGGTTAGATCTCCCAGACACTGGTCAGATCAGGTTTCAGAATCATCTCTAGAATGGAGCTTCATTTTTAGGAGTCAGGGTTAGATTGCACCAATTCCCAATAGTTGATTATTTTGAGAACTATCTCTAGAATAGACTTTGATCCTCAAGAATCTAAGTTAGATTTCTCAGATACTTAATAGATTGAGATTTCAAGAATCATCTCCAAAATGAAGCTTGATCCTAAGGGATATGAGTTAGATTGCTCAAATACAAAAATGATGAGATTTTAAGAATCATCTCCAGAAGGAAGCTTGATTCTGAGGGATCTGGGTTAGATTGCCTTGATACAAGATAGATTAAGATTTCAAGAATCATCTAAAAAATGAAGCTTGATCCTCAGGGATCTAAGTTAGATTGCTCAGATACCTAATAGATTAAGATTTCAAGAATCATCTCTAGAATGAAGCTTGATCCTCAGGGATCTAAGTTAGATTTCTCAGATACCTAATAGATTGATATCTTTCAAATGACTATCCCCAGAATGAGGCTCAACCTTCAGGAGTCAGGGTTAGATTGCCCCGATACCTGTCCAAAAAAAGATATTCAATAGAGATTTTTAGGACTATCTCCAGAATGAAGCTTAGTCCCCCAATATCTAGGTTAGATTGCCTAGGCACTGGTTAGATCAATTTTTAGAATCATCTCCAGAATGGAGCTTGATTTTGAGGATTCAAGGTTAGATTTCCCCAATTCCCAATAGATGAGATTTTCAAGAACCATCTCCAGAATAGAGCTTAATCCTTAGGGACCTGAGTTATATTGCTCAGATACCAAAATAATGAGATTTTAAGAATCATCTCTAGAATGAAGATTGATTCTCAGGGATCTGGGTTAGATTTCCCTTAATGATTAAAAGTCATGGAACACCTAGTTTTGACTGTGAGGTATGAAAAACTGAACATGCCCTAAGTGATGAGAAGCCGCTAGTAATGAAGACTGTTGAAAATTAGGTTAGATTGATTGGAATATATTCAATGATGTAATCATCCTGGCCCCTCAGGAGAAAAATAGAAAGATGACACATCATAATGATGATTGAGAGTGAGAAATTATAGATAGATGTTGAATCAGAGATCAAGAAGAACTCAGAAATGATTACAGAAGAATTTGAAAGATTTAGAATCAATTTGGAGTGATTTCAAGGTTGGTTGACCAAGTTTAACTAGGGTTGACCAGAGTTGACTTTTGAGGAAAAAAGTTGAATATTTGAGAAAATGTTGATTAGATATGATTCTGAAAAGAAAGCAATGTTAGAAAGTTTACTGCACAAGTGCCCGATTACGTCGGTCCTAAAAATTTTAAAATGCGATTTTGAGCTATATAGAAGTGTCAGATTTCGATTTTGATCATGAAAATGGATTCAAAGCTGTCAAATATAGACACTTTTGAAGAGTGAGAGTGAGGATCCAATACTTGGGCAGTCAAGATGAAGCCAAAGCGTTCAAGAAGAACTCCTCAATGTACAAATCCAGGAGAACGCAATGAAGTGAGCATGGAATTGCTGCCATAATGCAAGTCTAGAATGAAAATGCAACCCGATACCTAGGACATGGTTGTGAAACCCATTGTATAATTAACATCATTGAGCATTTTTGGAACATCGGAGTCAATACAATCCTTACTAGTGCCACTATAACCATGAGAATATGAATATGACTTCCATTGGATAAAATGTAGGAAACAAACGTAAGCACCAAGGTACAAAAGCCAAGATGACTTGAACATTGTTTCCAGTTGATGTGGTAAGAGTACACCAGTATCGAGGAATTCAAAGCCAAGATAACCATGAGTGTGATCATGCATAAATAAACAGAGCAATAATAGTCAAGGAGATAGTACCAACCTCACCATGGAATACAAATAAATAAGATCGAGGGATGTGAGGCTTTTCCACCTTAATGCGGGAGCTCTTATCACATACACACTATTTATTTGACATTGCTAGAACATCGGGACTACACCAACAAGAAGTAGACAAATAAAATATCAATGAAATCCATGAGAACATATAGCATACAAAGAAAGATTCAATCATAGCTCATCCAGTTTCAAAATTTTTGAATATGTATGTGTATAGGGGTATTGAAAAACATCGTTGTGCTTGTGAGTGCATTGTGTTTGATTGTTATCGATAGATGTTTACATTTGAGATATCCAATGTGTGTTGAAAAACATAGATGTGTCCAAAATATAGTGTTGAAAAATATTGTTTTAATTGGGGTGTTGAAAAACACCAGTTGGTGTCAGTAGATAGTTGTCCTTGGGAAGTGACAAGATTACTAACTTGGGTGTAAACGAATGATGCAATTAGACTAGGTGACCCAAGCCCCTAGTAGTGGTGAATGACTGGATGTATGTTGTGAGGAAAAACTAGATTTGGTTGCCCCCAGGCATATGATGTTGAATTAGTGTCAAGTCAGTAGGGTTCATAAAGGAACCAAAGTGTCACGAAAGTGACCAAAAGCTATGTACAAAATAAAGCAAAGAATTGTCAAGACTAAGTATCGATAGATAGAGCATTTGAGTATAACTCAAACTGTAAGGGATGTGAGCAACCTCAATAGTATGGAGATAGTAGGAAGATGCAACAAGAACCACTAGTGACTGACATAAGAGATATTCTTAAGTGAAGAGATCATAGTACTAGCTAGACATCAATAGGCAGACATAGTGAGAACCACTAGTGACAGATGCGAAGAGATTCTCAAGGAGAGAGAACTCAGTATAAGCTAAGAGATAGTAGGTAGATGCACTGAGAACCACTGGTGGCTATCGTGAAGTAGATCCCAAAAAGTAATAAAATAGTGCCCCCTAGACCAGGGGGTTGCCCCAAGAGTATGACCAGTTTCAATCCATGTAAGTTGGTGTCTTGACGGGAAAAGAGAGCATGCGGAAAAGAAAATGCAAGTAGGAAAGAAAATGTATAAATCCAAGTGGTGCTGCAATCGATATAGCAATGTGGAACAAGAGGCGCCTGTTTTCTAGGTTTTCACCTTCTTGGCAGAATTTTTTATTTTTTTGCTACCATGACGCCCGTTTGCTAGGTTTTCATCAATGACACTTTTTCTCCTTTTCTCTTTTTTTTTGTATTTTTTCAATTTTTAATTTTTTTTGTATTTTTGGAATATATGATTTTTTTGGAGATACATCAAAGCACCTATTGCTAGGTTTTCACTAAGATGATCAATTTTTCAGGACATTTTCAGATTTTTAGGATCCTTTTAGGACTTTACTTATATACATGAGCACACTAAAGATGTCTCAACTATAGAACTATTTCAAATGAAGAGTGTTGATTGGCTCCTTGAGTTTCTCTCCTTTAGTAGTAGAAATTTGATAGGTGCCAGACTCAAATACTATATTGAAAACATACAGACCAAGCCAATTTGGTTCCAATTTTCCCTTCTGGACCTGATGTTGTTGATTCTTAGGGGTCTCCCTCAGAACAAGGTCACCCGCCTAGAAGTCCCTTGGTTGAACCTTTTTTTTAATAGCTCTTGGACATCCTTTTCTAGTATGCTCTAAGGTGATCGAATGCCACTTGCATACACAACATCTCAACCTAAATTGGTAACACAACATCTTCTCCATAAACCAAAGCATAGGGCGTAGCCCCTGTTGGTGTTCTTATGCTTGTCCTATATGCCTAGAGAGATGGATTGATCTAGAGATGCCAATCTCATCCAGATTTGTGAACTATGTGATGTAGGATTTTAAGGATTGTCTTGTTTGATGCTTCCACCTATCCATTACCCTGAGGATAATAGATGGAAGACCAGTGTTGAGTAATTTTAAACTTAGAGGATAGCTTTGTCAAATATTTGTTTTTGAACTACCCCCCATTATCAGTGATTATTGTTGAGGGTACACCATACCTGCAGATGAGGTAGTTGAGAATGAACACTGATACCGATTTTCCATTGGAAATGGTGAGAGGGGCTACCTCCACCCACTTGGTAAAATAGTCTGTAGCTGTGATGATGAACTTATGTCCATTTGAGGATGAGGGGTAAATCTGACCCACCAAATCAAAGGCCCATTATTGAAATGGCTAGAAAATAATGAAGGGAATAAGCTCCTTGGCTGGACCATGAATCAAATTTCCATGTAGTTGACACTGTTTGCAAGACTTAGCAAATTGTGTAGCTTATTTTTCCATATCTAGCCAATAGTAACATGTTGTAATAAGTTTATGGCCTAGTGTTAGGCCATTAGAGTGAGACCCACAGATGCCTTCATGAACCTCTACTAATGCACGTTTTGAATCATCAGATTCTAAACACCTAAAAAGGGTATCGTCTAGACCGCTCCTATACAAGTCCTTAGCTATGATGACAAACTTTGAAGCACTATGGATTAAGTGATGTTTCGCATTCTGGGTGTAAGTTTCTAGAACAATATGGTCACGAAGGTAGGAATAAATATGATGGTAGTCGGATGAGTCATGTCTAATGACAGAACAAATCATCTGGGACTCAAGGGAATCACAGGCTTGGTAGCGTAACATCTCCACTAGGAATTCATGTCAAAAATCATTTTCTAGCATCTATAGCATGGAAGAAACAGTAGCCATGACATCCACCACTTTATTATTTGCACTTGGAACCTGCTGAAATGTGATGTGAACAAAGTATTTTTTGAGGTCATCAACCAACCCTTTATAAGGCACCAACTTGTCATCTTTTTTCTAATAGATATCATTTATTTGATTGATGACTAATTGTGAATCTTCAAGGACAATGAGCTTATCCACTCGCCACTCAAGGGTGATCTTCATACCATTGATCAAGGGTTCATACTCGACAATGTTGTTTGTATAGGGAAACAACATCTTGTATTCTTTTGGTAAAGAGTACCTTTAAGGAGTGATAAACAATATCCCAACACCTAACCCCTTTTGGGTAAATGAACCATTAAAGAACATAGACCAGGATCGGTGCATGAGAAGTAATATGGACTCATCTGGAAATTTGATGTTCAATGGTTGATGATCTACTAGATGAGCTTCCACCAATTGATCTGCAATTTCTTTCCCTTTGATTGGTTTTCTTTCTACATACTCAATATCAAATTCACTAAGAAGCATGATCCATTTGGCTAGTCTACCTATGAGGGTAGCTTTACTGAGAAAATATTTCATAGGATCAATTTTATCAATGAGGCATGTAGTATGAGCCAGCATGTAGTGTCGTAGTTTTTGTGAAGAAAATACCACTGCAAGGCAAGCCTTCTCTATAACAGAATAGTTTGTTTCATATGAGACCAGAGTTCTGCTAATGTAGTAGATAGCCCTTTCTTTGTTGTTCTTATCTTCTTTGGCTAATAGGACACCCAGTGATGTATCTGTAGTAGAGATGTAAAGTATAAGAACCTTCCCATGAATATGAGGCATCAATATTGGTGGGTTTGCAAGATATTTTTTGATTTGTGTGAACCCCTCATCACAATCCTTGTTCCATTGGTAGGTCACACCTTTGTGTAAAGTCTCAATTAATGGTTGTGACTTGTCTTCCAGTTGTGAGATGAAGTGCTGGATAGACTGTAATCGGCCTCGAATTCCTCTCATTTGTCTGATATTCTTTGGTGGTGGCATTTCCATGATAGCTTGGATTTTGTCAGGATCCACTTTGATGCCTTTTGTAGAGATTATATAACCAATAAATTTTCCAGATGTTATGTTGAATGAGTATTTCTTAGGATTGAGCCACAAACTAAACTATTCCATGCGATCTAGTATAGGAACAAGATCTGCAAGGTGTTTCTCTCATTGCATGCTCTTAGCTAGAGTGTCATCAACATAATCTTCCATTGTTTTATGCATCATGTCATGAAATATAGTAGTGATATATATCTGATCTATAGCACCAACATTTTTTAGTCCAAAGGGCATGACATTCCAATAGAAAGTGTCCTATGCACATGTGAAAGCAATTTTCTCTTGGTTCTCTAGTGCAATCTTTATCTAGTTGTAGCTAGAGAAACCATCCATTAGTGAGTACATTTCATATCATGTTGTCATATCTACAATCATATCAATATTGGGCAATGGAAAGTCATCCTTAGGACATGCCTTATTCAAGTCTCTGAAGTATGTGTAGACTCGAATAGATTTGTCATGTTTTGATACTGGAACAATGTTAGAGATCCATTCTGCATAGTCAATTGCTCTGATAAATACTGCCTTAAGAAGTTTCTCCAATTCAGCTTTGACAAGTAGAGCCACATGTGGATGTATTTTATGAAGCTTTTGTTTGACAGGCTTGATGCCTAGTGCAATGGACAAATGTTGCATGATTAGATTAGGGTCTAATCCTGGCATGTTTGAATATTTCCATGCAAAATTTATATTTTTTCTCCAGAAGAATGTAATGAATTCCTCTCTTTCTGCCTCAGATAATGATTGTACCAAATGAATGATCTGAGGCTTAGCTTCTGTACATAAGATGATTGGTTGATTTGGTTGAATTAGCACAGATGATCATTCCTAGAAATGACTTAGAAGCGTATCAAGTATCTCATCCTTGGGTTCCTCAGAGAGGTTTTCACCCTTGGATACGTCCTTTATTTTGACTTTTTTAGGCTTTGACACTACCATAATGTTGTTTTCACCATCAGAGCACCTATTTTTTCTTCTTTTGATTTTGTGACTTAGATAATTGATATCAACCTCAGTCATGTTGAAACTTTCTTCCCTAGTGGAGGATGTTACAGGTTCAACACCATTGAGGTAACAGGGAAGAGTGTAATCATTCTGGAACATAAGGACTTCATTAGATGGGGAGGGAGAGTTCCAATCTATAAACTTGGTATGGCAGAGTGAAAGAGAAGTGACGAGTTCAAGTGCGTTCAGAGTATAATCATCAAAAGCATGGACTAGCAAGTCGATACCTAGATCAATCTCATCCAAAGGTATAGTCAAATTCCTTTGATTCCTATCGATCGTAGTAGACAACACGTTAACATCTATGGAATCAGACTCATTTGAACTTACACTAGACCCTCCACCTACTTAAAGAAGGTTTTCATATGTGTGCATTATATCTATATCCCTGTAATATGTGGCATATGATAAATCATTGAACTCATACTCATGAGAGTCTGTTTCATCATTGAGTGCCATATCAAGAACATGAGTGAAATAAACCCTTTGTCCCTAGTTTGGATGAGTTCTGCCTAGAACCTCTGCTATGGTCAGATGAGCACCTTTTGACCTAGGCACCTTATTAGTGTTTGCAACATCATCCAATTCTTGTTTAGTGAGAAGTGGTTGTTTTTTCTCATGTTCAAACTTCCCTTGGAAGTGTGGTGGTATGTACAAATCACCCTGATGACCTGGATTTATAGTTTGTATTTCTTTCCCCTATTCATAGGTTAATAGAGAAAGTGAAGTGGTCTCAGCAGAGTTACTGTCAGTCTTGACTATACTGACATGTGGTATAAATTCATCTATCTTAGCAAGGAATGCTACCAGATCTAGAGGAATAGGACAAGGGAAGCAATCTTCCTCAGAACCGTCTTTGAACTCTTCAGTTTTGAATATATCTTTAGGTGTTGGTTGTTGATCTTATTGAGGTACAATTTTGTTTATCCCCAATTAAAATGTGAGTTTCTTGAAGCCTATGCCTATAGAGTCACATTTTTGTTGACCAATAGCTTCAAGTGGCACAAGCAATCCTTTATGATTTGCACCTATGGGACCATTCCCTTTGTAGCCAAAACATTGCATAATAGTCAGATCTTTGCCATACTATTCAGGTTTTATGTCACAAGGTGTAGTGGTTTGGTTAGATGTGTCCTCCCCTTTATAGATCCAAGCTTTGATGGCCCTATTTTCAGCTTCTTCTTCTAATGGTATCATGGCCTGTACAAAGGTACCACCATATTTCATTTCAGGAGGAACAATAGAAGGTTTAGTGTTCTCAGAAGGTCTCCCAAAAGAACAAGGAGACAAAGGCAGAGATGTAAAAGATAGCACAGGTTCAATATGAGATCCTCCCATGTCAGTTTCCTTGAGTGTCAGAGCCTTTTCCATTTCCTTTAGTTTATTCTTGAAGAACTCAGTAGACTCTCTGTTGGTGGGCACAAAGATGTCAGCAGATTTTGTGAGTGTGTTGCAATCATAGCGAGTATTAGTAAGTATAGTCACTTTAGATCCTTGGAATGGGAACTTAATGCACTGATGGTATGTTGAATGGATATCCTATATTTTGTGGATCCATGTCCTTCCCAACAAAATATTGTATGCTAAAGGAATGTCAAGCACTTGATAGATAACATCCCTCTCAACAAGGCCAACTCTGATTGGCAACACAACTAACCCTTATATTTTCATTCTTCTTCATCATAGGCCTTAATAGTAATCTTTTTATGGGCATCTATGAAGTCTTCATCATAGTCGAACTCAGTAAGGAAGCTAGAAGAGAAAATGTTGAGGCTAGCACCATTATCTATGAGAACAAGGTGAACATGCTTTGGACCAATCATGACTTTAATGTGCAAGGGGTTGCTGTGTGGGTGAATCAAAGAATGTTCATCTTCCTCAGAGAAAGACAAGTAATGGGAGGAGGTCAAGTGACCTACCATGGATTGAAACTGCTCAAGATCAAGATCTTTTGGGACATTTTCCTTGGTGAGGGATTTTTCAAGGATCTCCCTGTGAGAAAGGGAAATTTTTAGCAACTCAAAGATGGTGATTTGAGCATTAGTATATTGTAATTGGTCTAGAATGTTGTAATTGGCAGCATTAGAAAAGGAACCCAATTTCAGATTCTTGTTAGCAGAGCCAACAGTAGATCTTTCTACAGGTTGTGTTGGTGTAGATGTAGAAGGCTTAGGGCCTTTAAGGATGATCTTAGCACAAGATCAATTAACAATGTTTAGACTAACCTGAGACTGTTCTTGTTCGAAGGGCTGAGGTGAATACCCTTGCAAGATGAAAGGACTTTTGGGCTTGGAATTATCTTCCCTTCCCTTGAGAATGACAACATTATAGTATTCAGTATCAACAGGCTCAACCATATTAATGACATTGTCATTATTGGTGTATGTATAGTTGACCTTAGCATCAGTATTCTTGCCTTTGGATGAATCACCTTTCCCATGAGGAGGAAATGGGTCTTTGAAAGCTTGGTGGTTTGATTTCTTGTTATGACCTCCCACAATAATAACCTCACTATAAATAAGGTCTTGGATCTTGTGTTGTAATTGAAAGTAGGTAGCCATCTTGTGGCCCTTATTCTGATGGTAATCACAATATATAGATTCTTTCCACTAAGATGGTCGAGGGTGTAGATCAAAAGGATGTGAATTATCTAGAGGAGTGAGTAAATGGTTGTCGAAGAGGGTCTTGTAAACCACATCAAGAGGTTCTCCTATAGGAGTGAACTCATGCTTGGGTCTAGGAGCCCAAGGTTTAGATTTGGAAAAATGTGAAGTACTTAGTTTAGATTCTGCTGCAGCCTGTTCAATTTCTTTGGCTTCCTGCATTGTGGTAGTGAGATTAAACAAAGCCTTTGAAGGCTTGGGAGTCACATTGTCTACAACTCCATCATTCAAAACATTCTGGTTCTTGTTGGGAAATTTTGGTTTATCTTTGCTTGAGGAGGAAGACCCTTGTTTTTTTTCCTTGTGTAAGGTTAGTTCTCCTTTCTTGACCATAAACGTCTCAATTCTCACAGCTTTCTTAATCATGTCATCAAAGGTTAAAGGACCTTGCAGCTATACTTGATACCCAAAGTTGGGAAGAAGATTGTCTAGAAAGATGTCCAACTTTTTGGATTCGGGTATTTTGTGAGAATATCTTGTATAAAGTTGTCTCCATCTTTGGAGAAGTGTTAAGAAGGATTCCCCATGATTTTGTTTCAAGTTGCAAAGATCTCAGATGGGAATCGGATGTTGGATGTTGTGAGAATAGTGTTGTAGAAACAAGTTGGCAATTTCGTTAAAAGTTTTGATGCTAGTTGGTAGCGTAGAGAACCATTCCATAGCTGGCCCTCCCAAACTATGTGGGAAGAGATGCATGAGGTAGGTTTGATCATGTATGAACTCTAGAGATAGAGAACCAAACTCTCTCAAATGATCTTGGGGATCAGAGGTACCCAAGTATCTATCGTACTTGGGAAGTTCAACTCCTTTGGGAAAAGGAGGCATGCATAGACTCTTATCAAACAGGAATGGACAAATGCTTTCAAGTGTGAACTATGTAGCGGGTTTGTCTTTATCCTTCATGAGTTGAATCATTTGTTCTTGCATACTTTGAACTTGTTTTTGTAACTTGGAGTTTTCAGTTTCTTCTTCTTTAGTGACAAATGTCTCTACATTGTAATTGGAGGGTAACTTAGGCCCTTGATTGGCTAGTTCAAGAAGGTATTTCTCTTTTTCCTCAGCTAGGAGAATTTTCCATCATCCTGTGGAAATATTTATTGGCATGATCATTCGCGATATCTACCTAGGTTATTTCTATTTCTTCATCATGAGGGGGGCCTTGAAAATGGAATTTACCCCTATTTTTAGAGTGATCATCATCTTTTTTTTGTTCCCCTGATAGGTGATGGTATGCCATCTTGCTAGAATGTAAGTGTTCAATGTGTAAAAACTCAGTACAAGAAGGTTGAGTGTCTTCAAAATTTGGATCCTCTTGGAACAAAGGGTTTCAAACCTGACTAAAATCCACTGGAAATGATCATTTGACATAAGGTCAAATTACCAGAGAGGGAGATTGACGTGATTCCTCACTAGATGTAGCCAACAATGGTGTGGAAAGCATAGATTCTTCTTGATTGATAGGTCTACCCCTACATTGTCTAGTAATATGTGAGGGGAATATTTTACCACTTTGATTTGTAACAATCATAGAAAAAGATTGTACAAGGGATGTGAACTAGGACCACACTTGAAACTGTCTCAAATTAAATGCATAGAAAGTGCCAAAAGGTGAAGTATACTTGGTGAAAATTGTCAAAAATGAGGCTAGAATAGCTGAAAGATGACTATTGCGACATAAGATATGATGAAATAGTAGAAATAGATCAAAAGATATGAGACGACACTAGTTTAAGAAAGAATCACGTAATTCTCAACCCAAGAAATCAAGTTGCAAACTATGTGCAGATAGAAGGAAGATAAACAGACCCAAAATAGAGACCAGATTTAGTAGAAAGATGCTAGACAAATGAGAAATTGCTCGCTATTTTGACAAAATGTTGCAGACTCACACAAAGATGTACTTTCTCATGCAAAGATTCTCACAAGAATGCACAAAACTATGCAGTCCCACATGAAAAATAATGACAGACTAGTGAATAAAAATGATAGGTTGGTGAATAAAATAGTAGAAGATTGCAAAATGCTATGTGATAATTGATAGCATGTCATGCGAAGTTTCTTAGATAATGACGCGAAGATGGAAGAATATCGGACGAGATTTGACAGTTTTGACAGCGAAATTCTATAGAATCATATCATATTGCATTTTTCAAGATAAAATCATGTTGTTTTCAGATAGAGAGTTCGAGTTACAAATTGTTTTGGACATGTTCAAGTTTGATATTTTGTGTGATTTGACGTTTGTTTTGATTGGTTAAATGATACACCCACGCAAAACACATTAAGAAGAATGTGTTAGAATGAATTTAGAATAATTGAGAGGGGAGGGGTGAATCAGTTATCCTCAGGTCTAGATGTAGAAAATTAAATTTTCTATATTTTGGATCTACTCGGCAACAATAGCATAAGTCAACAACTTTAATCATGCAGTCTACTGTCAATTGAAATTATCTTGTAGAAACATAATAGTAAAACAAACCATAAGTATTCATACAAATTGACACAATTATTTAACATGGAAACCCAATATGGGAAAACCCACTAGTAACATGCTACCAAGTTTTAACTTTTCTGAAGTGATGCCCTATGAGGAGCCAACCCTATTAAAGGTTACAATAACAAACTTCTAGGTGTGACCTGGTTAAAGGATTTAATCACCATGTCAGGAGTGGTCTTGTTAGAGGACTTAGAACATTCCACCTGAATGTCACCTTGTTAGAGTATTTATACAAATGACTGTTAGGTCAACCTTGTTAAAGGATTTAACTGATACAATGGTTAGAAAGTAATCAGCATTTGTGATCTGATACATACAACTTACTTTGCAAATTCATATCCAATTACAGTTCTGATGTTAACTTATTGGATAGCCTGCACTGTCACTTCAACCTTCTGATCTACTTGGAAATTTATCAAGCAATCATAGATGCAACTCTCTACTTCTGTATTTTGCCTTCTCTGCTAGATCATGCCAAACAGTAAATCAACTATGCAAACCTTTTGCATACACATCCACACTTTACATTCAGCAACACACCTCATGCATACTAAATAAATAACCCCTTGAGGTTATCATATACCTCTCTATTTAGGTTGAATAAATCTTTTTCCACTTAAAAAAGACAATAGATCTTAGGTTAGGTCAGATCCAACAGATCATTCCATCTTTGCATTACATTTACTTCTCCAAAGTAGTCTCTAATTAAATCTTGAAACCATGCATTAATTATGGTTACCCTTACATTAAATGACATGGATCAATCTTTAATTAACATTACATATCCAATAAAATTAACTAAGTTAGCCAGAGATCTCAAATCTCATCATTAATCCAATTACTGTAAGTCAGCCAACATCATTGTTTCCACTCGGCAATTTCACGGGTGCTCAGCATTGAACAAATTTTCTCATCACGAACAAATTTGATCAACACAAGCAATTTTCTTGGCACAAGAGACTTTTCTTGGCACAAGCAACTTTCGTCAACACAAGACAAAACTTGCTCGGCACAAAAAAGCTAGAAAAACTGTCTTTGAAAGATAAGCAACTAATTGCTTTGCCAGAGTGCTAACTGATCAAGTACCCTTTTATTTGCCTTAACTCAACCATTCACTTGGTCTTCTTGTTAAATATTCTTCATCAATAATAGATATGGTACTCAAATAGATAACAATAGTCTCACTAGTTAAGGTTTAACAACAATGACAAAAATGACAATTGCTTGCATTGTCACTTTCCAACAGAATGTTTGTAGTACAAGAACACACACATCACAATCATAGGATAGCTAGGGTAGTATCTATTGAATCCCCACTTGAAATGAATTTTAGCTATGCTTACTCATAGTAGACAACTTAGAAGCTCAGAGGTATGGGCTCCTCCTTACATGTGCACTCACTTCTCAGGCACACCAAGCTTTGAACCCCAGAGGAATTGCTTCCCAAAGGGCTATTGTCTCTACTAAGAACCGTAAAAATGTGGGGTTTCTTAGTAAGACTCTGACCTTCTGTGCCAACAGATAGAGGGTTTTTGGATACTATAACAATAGTTTGTAGTAAGGACATTCGTTCAGGTGGTTGTGATCAAGTCATTTTCCCAATTTAGGGGGCTCTCCCAATCCTTTAAAATCAAGGCTTTCACCTTAACAATTTAGGGACTATAACACACCACTAGGGTAGTGGAGGAGATTTTAGTTGCCAGAATTCATACCTGTCCATTATGAGATTAATCACAATGGAATTTTTTATATAAAAGTTCGGAAGGTCTTGGCTTTATCCTATTATTGGTTGGGAAATCCACTCTCACTGGCTCTATTAAAGCACTTGGGAGGTAGCCACTCTAGAAGAATCATATGAATTTATCTTACACCCAAGATCTGTAAAGGAAAGGAGAGAGGATACATTCATATACTTCTTAGGAATTACAAACTAGAAGACACTTCAATCATGCAAGACAATGATTCATTTTAAGCACCAACCGAAGTGTGTTGTAACTACTAAGAAAAGAGACATGAGAGTTTTGTGAAAACATGTATGTCTTCGACAAGCATCCTGCAGTAAATACGTTAGTAGTTTGTAATTTCCTTCTTCATTTTAGTTTCCTACAAACCACCGTTAAGCTATTCCAAAAATAAAATTAGAGAAACATAGATGTTAGGAAACAACAGATGGTTAGAAAACCAAGATAATAAATAGCAAATAAAGGTCTCTAGTGTCAAATTTTTCCTGATGATTCTCACAGTCCCACGCAAAGAAGTACAAATAATCATGTGAATAACTAGAAACTTTGCACGAGATGCTATGAAATTTTGTGTGAAATATCTAACAGAGACGTACGGACAGAGCACAAAATTTAAAATAAGTACATTAAAATGAGGCCAAAACTAATTATTCCGGCCCCACGGTGGGCGCTAGAAATGTATATGTTAAAAGTTTCCTTGTTATTCAACCATACACTTCAACATAGTCCTTGTTCATTAGCCACATACATAAGTGAATATGATTTATTCACCATGCATGCCTGTATGATTCAACCTATTGCCATGTATCCAGACGGGGTTTTGAATGGCTCTCAGAACAAGAGTCTCACAACCTAGACCAATCCAAGAACAAAGGATTTTTCTCCATGAATACAATGTAATGTAATGCAAGATTAATCTAAGAACATGAAAGATGCAATATTAATCTAAACGAAATTAAACTAAGAAATGATAAGAAATATGAGATTAATCTAAGAAAGTGAAGCTATGCTATTGCAAATGAGCTTAATTGAAATGAGATGATGAATTCTAAAGTGCAGTAGCAATTCTTTATTCTAACAATGCATATCTTGAATGAGAAATGGGAGTTCTTTTATAGACTGAGAGTCTGCTCAGAATAGAAAGTTTCCTTTTGAATTAAAATAGATAAAAAAGCTAGTTCAAATTAGAGAGTTTTCTTTATTTAAGAAAAAAATGAACTATTTTCTCTCTGTTTTTAACTGTTTTCTTTTTTATTTTAACTATTTTCTTTCTCTTTAAATTATAGTTAATTCAAAGTTTCTATTTCTCAACTAAAGAGAAGATTTTTGAGAGAATATTTAATTAAATAAATAGAATATGACCTCTTAAATGTTTTTTTCTCAATTATTTGAATAATTAAATTTATTTATTGAAATGAGGATATTTATTTAATAATTAAATATTATTTAATTCATTTTTATGTTTTTAAGGCTAAAAGGGGTGAATTTAATTTAATTAAAGTGCTAGGACTTTATAATTAAATTAATTCAATTATAGAGTTTATTTAGCCAATTGATTGATATTTAGGAATTAAATATAATGTATGATTAATGCAGATTTAGGATGTTCTGCATTTGACACTTAGGTCGAGTAGAGTTAGTCAAAACTCAGAATTGCCTATTACAAGAGGACTTTGATGATTCAGAAGAATGACAAATGCAACAAAAATGGTTAGTGTTGCAAGATGCCAATTTTGGGGTGTTATAGCATCATCGCTGAACTATCATGAGTTTGAAGACATAAAAAATTGTTCAACTGCAAATCAAATGTGGGATACCCTAGAAACCATCTATGGAGGTGATACAAATGTTATAAGAGCCAAATCTGAAAGCTTAAGATGAAAGTTTGATGAAATGAAAATGCAAGAAGGAGAAAATATAGTTCAATATTATGGTAGGATAAAGGAAGTGGTAAATGCTATCAGAGAAGATAAGGGAACCATTGATGATAACACAATTATGAGCAAGGTATTTAGGAATCTTCTTTCTATATATGCTATTAGGGTCTCTGCAATTCAACAATTAACATATACTCCTAACAATAATTTAACTTTGGAAAGTCTGGTAGGTAGACTTTGATCACATGTAACTAATTAAATATTTGAAGATGTTAAGTTGATGATTATGTAAGGCATTAAATCAGTTAATATATTGTATTGTCATTGATTTCAACTTGATATAATATGTACAGTCATGTAAATAATGCCAAAGAGTTCAGAGAACCAAAGGAACCAAGACTATGCCATTAGTAATGTATACAAGTCAAGTATTCACTAAGTGACAAACAACACCAATGGAGTGCACCTGACAGACAGAGAAAAAGAGCAGAGTCACAGTGTTTCCCAACGAGAAAATTAAAGAGTAACCCGATAGAATAAAATATAGTGTTTCCTGATGGACAAAGATCACGAAGATAACTCAAGTCTCATCGATAGAATAGTCAGTTGTCACCGAAGACTAACTGCAGTGGTGACTGACAGAACAAGGAATTTAGAAAATGACAAAATATCTAGCTAGCAGAGCTAAATATAGATTGAACTGGTTGTCTACTTTGTTTTATTTTACCAGAGATAAGTGATTGATTTAAAGCTGATTTTTACAGTTGGAAAGAATATATCTACGAGACAAATCAGGAGTTATGCTGTAAATCTAATTGGCTAGATTTTTTATCACGCCAAGAATCAAGAATCAAGAACCAAGAAACAAGGATTATTATCTCTATATAAGAGACAATCTTAATTCATTTACGTAGGGATTAAGGGGAGTGAATAGAAAGTGGATGCTGAAGAGAAATTGATGAAGAACAACTTCAAGCATTGCTAATCAAACAAGCTGAAGGAAAAGCTAAGGAATTCTGTAGACACCGATGAACAGTGAGCATAGCATCACAGAGCAGAAAGTATGGAGCACAAGGATTGAATTGATACATTGGTTAGAGTGGTAATGTACTTAAATAGATATGAAAATATGTGATTCAAAGTTGCAATATGAACAGGTCATAGTGTTTGAGTTTAACCATTGAAGCATTAAGTCTCTTAACCGAGAAAGACTTAATAATCTTCTATATATTGAGGTACTTCTCAAGGAGTGCCAAAAACATTGACTCATGAAAGTAGCATTGGATATGCCCGATGCCTATTGATAGTCTAAGAAAGAGGCTGATTCAAGGATGGAAGGATTAGATGCCTGATACTAAGTGATAGACTATATGTGTAAAATCCTCTAATAAGGTCACACTTAATAGTGTGTTTGTAACCTTTAAGAAGGTTGGCTCTTAACAGGGCTCACTTTAGGAGAGTAAAAATTTGGGGTACCGGTCCTAGTGGCTTTTCCCCTAACAGGGTTTCTATGTTAAAATCTATGTGTTATGTGTGTATGATTTATTTTCTTTACTATTTTGTATCTTACATAATTTATTCTGGATATATCGGTATAGTCTGCATATTTACTGTATTCTGGTAAATAGATGACTGCATATTAGTAAACATAAAGAAGAAGGTTTCACAGATTAATATGACAAGTAGTAAGTTGATATAAGTTATTTAAGTCATTTATCTTGTAGGATATAAGATAACTTGAGAAATAATTTGTGGTTATAAGTTTTGAAGGGTTGATTTAAGGATTAAAATTTGAGGCTACTGATTAACCCCCCCTTAGTTATTAGTAAAAAATGGTATCAAATCTTGTGTGCTTAGAAGGAAGTTTTCAGGACCTAAGCCAAAGATCAAAAGATGAATGGACAAGATGTGCCCAAGTTGAATAAAGATAATTTTGCTTCATGGTAGAGCAGGATAACACTCCACTTATCAGGTATTGGTAATGATGTTACTTAATTCCTAAAAACTAAATATGTGTTTCCCATAGGAGAACCAACAGTTGAACAAATGAGAGAGAAGCATGAACACAACAAAATGATGATAGAGCTTGCTTCCTCACTCTCTGATGTTGAATTTGAAGATGTCAAATAATGCAAAACTACAAAGCAAATGTGGGAAAAATTGAAAATTGTACATGGTTGTGACAAAACTATTTTGAGAGCCAAGGCAGAAGGCCTTAGAGGAAAGTTTGATGATCTCAAAATGAAAGAAGGTGAAAAAATCACGTAGTACAACACAAGAATAAAAGAGGTAGTCAATGATATCTGAGGAGTTGGAAGTGTACTAGAAGAAGATACAGTGGTAAGTAAAATTCTAAGAACCTTACTTCCTACTTATCCTATTAAAGTATCTGCAATTCAAGAAATGAGAGCAATAGAAAATATCAATGTTACTCTAGACAGTTTAATTGGAAGACTGATTTCATTTGAGATGAATAACTTTGATAATAGTGTCTTACCAAACATAGAGTCTGCATTCAAAACTTCTCTGAGAATAAGTAAATCAAGTCACAAAAACACTATGAGAAAACATAGTGATAGTGAAAGTGAAGAAGATGATCTTGATGAATTTGAAGCACTTATAGCTAGAAGAATGCATAGAGGCAAAGGTAAATACAAAGGTAAATTAATACTTGTTTGTTTTAATTGCAAAGAGATTGGATAGTTTGGTGCAAGATGTACTAATAGAATAAAAGATGATAGAAGTAATGATAGATCATTTGAAAAGAAGTCTGACAGAGGTGATTATAGAAGCTACCAATAATCAGAAAGAAGAGATAACCAAGACTATAAGGACAAAGTAAAGAAGGCCAGTTACATAAAAAAATGCAAGGATGATGATACTGACACCGAATCTGATGAAGATATCGAGATGGTATTTGTGGTTGTAAAGGATGACTCACACGATGATGAAGAAAGGTATGTAAAAACAACTCTCATATCTAAAATTAGCCAAAATGATGTTTGGATCATAGATAGTGGCTGCACTCACCATATGACCGGTGATAAGAAAATTTTTGAGACTTTTGAATACTATAAAGGTGGTTTAGTAAGAATGGGTAATGATGCACCTTATCCAGTTGAAGGTAGAGGAACAATAATGTTGAATAACCAGATAAAATGTGAGAATGATTATTGGGTAAATGAATTGAATTATAATCTATTGACTGTTTCTTAGTTAAATAATTTAGGTCACAAAGTAGAACTTGAAAATAAGACGGCAAAGATCTTCAATAAATATGGAAATCTGATTGGCATCTATGAGAAAACAAAAGGTAACTTATTCTATCTAGATGATACTGACTCCACTTGCTTGATTGCTACAAACTAAGACATATAGTTATGGCACAAAATATTGTGTCATGTGAACTTTGACAACATGATAAAGATTAGAAAAAAGAGAAATGTTAGAGGTGTTGGAAATAATCAAGACTAGCCAAGTTACTGAGAGGGGAGGGGTGAATCAGTAACTCTTAAAACTTTAAAACATTTCTGCACATGTATATACTTTGACCATTCATTTATCTAATCTACTGCAAGAATGAAAATATAATCATTCATAACACATAAACACAAAGATTTGGTAACCCAGAAACCTTCCAAATAGAAAGTAAAACTGGGGTGGGGATGGTACCCACAAAAATTTGGTACTGCAGTATAAAGTTGGCCAGTTAAGGCTTACATTGATCACTTCTGATGATCTGCCCCGTTAGAAGCAATCGGGACTGCTAGATCCACCTTGTTAGAGGATTTACAAACATACAATGAAGTATGCACTCTGTTAGGAGATTTACAAAAGACTGTTAAGTCTACCCTGTTAAAGGATTTACAAACTGATTCAACTATTAGGATGAAACAGT
>MU227465.1:4033358-4054073 GCA_018584345.1 Thuja plicata | reverse complement strand
ACCCAGAAACCTTCCAAATAGAAAGTAAAACTGGGGTGGGGATGGTACCCACAAAACTTTGGTACTGCAGTATAAAGTTGGCCGGTTAAGGCTTACATTGATCACTTCTGATGATCTGCCCCGTTAGAAGCAATCGGGACTGCTAGGTCCACCTTGTTAGAGGATTTACAAACATACAATGAAGTATGCACTCTGTTAGGAGATTTACAAAAGACTGTTAAGTCTACCCTGTTAAAGGATTTACAAACTGATTCAACTGTTAGGATGAAACAGTAGATCTTCACTTACAACTTTATTGCTGATAAGATCCTTTGAGTACTGATCACCTTCTGTGATAGATATGGCTATTCTGCTCCTTTACTAAAATTCTCTGCTTTGCTGCCTTATTGCAGTTTCTGCTTATTATTCATATTTCGCACTTCTACTCACACTTGAGAAGATATAATACATTACATATATATACCAATCCCATAATTACAAGGTCCGCCTGATACAAATAAATAAAATAAGATAAACTTATTCCTGAGTCGACCTTTCATAAGTAAACAAAATATTACTGAGTCGGTAGAAGCTCGGGTTCCTCAAGCTGGCTCAGTGATCTTCTGATACTCAACATCCACTACAATACTAGGCATCGTCATGCTCTCGGTAAGAGTAGAATCTCGGTCCATACTAGTCCCGAAGTGTAGCTTGGAACTCAGTAGCCGTTGGTGACTCGGTAGATATAGTGTCACTCGGTAACCGCTGGTGACTCGGTGGAAGCTGATTTCTCGATTGGCTTCAACTGATGGCTCGGTAGTCACGGTGAAGCTCAATGACTACCGTCTGCTCGGTAAATGTTTCTCTTCTCGGTAACCGTTGAACTGTTCATATGCTCGGTGACTACTGTTCTGCTCGGTTTGAACTGTTTACCGCTGAGCTTTACAAAGTGATTGCTGAATGCTTGGTATAAGCTGTGGACTGAGTGATGAGCTCGGTAAGAATTCAGAATCGAATAAGTGTTTTCACTGATGAAAAATATATCATAATTCCAACAAGAGGTTTACTGATGATGACCAAGCCCGACAATATCATGTGTAAGAATTGTCAAAAAGGTAAAATGACAAAGTATAGTTTTAAAATAAAAACCCATACGTCTAATGAAATTCTAGAATTAGTCCATACTAATTTATGTTGACCAATGAGGACAAAGAGTTATTATGGAGATAGATATTTTGTTCTCTTTATTGATGATTACTCTACAATGATGACAGTCATGTTTCTAAAAGATAAATCAAAAACATTTAAGATGTTTAAATGGTACAAAGCAATGGTTGAGAAGCAAACTGGTAAGGAGATAAAATGATTAAGGTCAGATAGAGGAGGGGAATTTATTTCAGATGAATTCACTAACTTTTGCAATGAGCATGGACTCAAAGGACATGTCTCTACACCAAGAACACCACAACAAAATAGAATTGCTAAAAGAAGTAACATATCCATAGTTAATTGTGCAAGAACATTGATAATAGAGAAAGGAATCACCCAAATCTTCTAGAGGGAAGCTGTCAGTACTGTTGTTTACACATTAAACAGAGTACAATTGAAGAAAGACACCTTATGAGCTATGGTATGGATACACACCCAATGTAAGTTATTTCAAAAATTTTGACAGTCAATCATATATCTTAAAAGATGATAGAAATGGAAAACTTGACTTCAAGAGTGATGAAATTTTTTTTATAGGGTATTCTACCAAGAGAAATGCTTATAAATATCTAAACAAATCCTCTAATAAAAATATTGAAAGTGCAAATGTAAAGATAGATGAATTTGCAGAGAAGAATGAACAGGAAAGTACTAAAGAAACAGAGGACTACAATAAGTTCACTTACAATGAGGAACCTGACACTCTACCCTACCAACAATGTAGACCTCTTGAGAAACAGATCATTGCACCTGAGCATCAGGCTGCAAATAACGATGGTCTAGATAATGATCAAGATAATATGCAAGGTGATGAAGAACAAAGTGAAGAATAAAATAATGATCAAATTGATAGACAAAGAGTTGTACCTGTACTTGCAAGATATGTAAGAAAGAACCATCCAGAGATCTAGATCATAGGAGATAAGAAAGATGTTACAAGAACAAGAAGTAAGTATTTAAACTCAAGCTATCTAATTTGTGAGTTTGAGCCAAAATCGGTCAATTCTGCACATTATAATGAAGACTGGATAAGTGCTATGAATGATGAGATTGAGTAGATTGAGAAAAAAAAAACATGGTGACTTGTGCCAAGACTAGATGACAAGAATGTCATCGGTACAAAATGGATATTTAGGAATAAGCTGAATGAGAATGGAGAAGTCACAAGGAATAAAGCAAGACTAGTATGCAAGGGGTATGCACAAAAAGAAATAATTTACTATGGAGAGACCTTTGCACCCATTGCTAGACTAGAAGGAGTAAGAATATTGCTTTCTTATGCTGCTTATAAAGGATTCAAGGTATATCAAATGGACGTCAAGTCTGTATTCCTAAATGGAATACTTGAGGAAGAGGTATACATTGAACAACCACAAGGGTTTGTAGATCCAAACAAGAGAAACATGGTATGTAGACTTCAAAAATCTCTGTATGGATTGAAACAAGCTCCTAGAGCCTTGTATGAACCACTTCATTCCTATATTATAAGTATTGGATTTGTAAGGACTAGTAAAGACAATAATCTTTATTTAAAGGAAGATATTGATGCTAACACTTTGATTGCGTAGATATTTGTTAATGACATCATATTTGGAGTCAATGATATGCTATGAAAATCATTTGCAAATGAGATGAGAAAATAATTTGAGATGTCTATGTTTGGAGAGATCAAATTCTTTCTTGGTCTGCAGATCATGCAACAATGTGAAGGTATTTTCATTACACAGTCCAAATACATTAAAGAGGTCCTGGAAATATTCAAGATGGAAGAATCCAAACCAATTGGAACACTGATGGCAACTAGATGTAAATTAACAAAGGAAGACAAGACATCAGAGGTAAATCAAACTTTGGATAGATCAATGATTGGAAAACTCATGTATGTTGTATACACTAGACCAGATATTGCACATGCAGTAGGAATAGTTGCAAGATTTTCTACTAACCCCAGAGAATCACATATGAGTGCTGTGAAAATAATTCTACGATATCTAAAGAATACTGAGGAATATGGATTATGGTATAGAAGAGAAGGAAAATTTGAACTTAAGGTGTTTATCGATGCTAATTGGGATGGAAATATCGATGACTGAAAGAGCACAACTAGAGGAGCATTCTTTATGGGTGACAGACTCATCACATGGATTAGCAAGAAGCAAGGATGCATCTCTGAGTCCACTACAAAAGCAAAGTATGTTGTTGCTTCTACAAATTGCTCAAATATTGCATGGATCAAACAATTATTGGAAGGTATGCATATGAAGATCCTAGAACTAGTGATTATCTATTGTGATAATACCAGTGCAATAAACATTTCCAAGAATCTAGTCATGCATGCTAAGACTAAACACATTTCCATAAAGTATCATTATTTAAGAGAACAAGTTCAGGAAAAAGAGGTGATACTTGAGTATGTGCAATAAAAGGAACAATTGGCCAATATCTTCACCAAACCACTTCCCAAGGATGCATTTGAGAACTTGAGAAAGAGACTAGGGGCAGACCCTTGTCTACTAGTTAATAAGCTGACTAGAAGGCTGCATTAGCCTACATATTATCAGAATATCATTAATGTTGATGCAAGAAAAAAGATGAACTTCAAGGCTACATCTATATACAGACAAGTATATATCAACACCGAGCACCAGAGCATATTTTCGTATTGCTGATGGATAAGGGATATTCAAGGAATATATTATGGATTAAGAGAAACAATTTTTTGACATTAATGTCAGATATTCGGGAAAATATTTGTTTGGCATTGTTGTCAAAGGGAGAGAGATTATCCATATTATCCCATCCTTCTAGAAAGAGAGATTATATCCTTAGGGAAATAAATTTTATTAAAAGATTATACAAAGGGAGAGTTGCTGACAAAAGAGAAAGACATCATAAGAGAAGAACAGTCAAGGGAGAGAAATTGACACAAGGAGAGAACATAACACATCAGAAGATAAAGAGCTGTAAGAATCAAATCTAATCTCAAACAGACCTTACTGATGGTCAGACATTTATCGGTTAACAAAACAAAAAGATTGGTAGTTTGATGAATTTCAACTATTATATTTCATATTGTATTAGGAATAGTATAGTGTGATAATATAGTATGTTTCCATAAATGTCAAAGAGAGAGATTGATGACATGTAACTAATTAAATGTTTGAAGATGTTAAGTTGATGATAATGTAAGGCATTAAATCAAATAATGTATTATATTGTCATTGATGTCAACTTGATATAATATATATGGTCATGTAAATAATGTCAAAGACTTCAGAGAACCAAAGGAACCAAGGCTATGCCATTAGTAATGCATACAAGTCAAGTATTCACTAAGTGGCAAACAACACCGATAAAGTGCACCCGGCGGATAGAGAAAAAGAGCAGAGTCACAATATTGCCCGACAAGCAAAGCAAAGAGTAACCCGATGGAAGAAAATATAGTGTTTCCCGATGAATGGAGATCACGAAGCTAATTGGAGTCTCGCTAATGGAATAGTCAGTTATCACCGATGACTAACTGCAGTGGTGACTGACAGAATAGAGAGTTTATAAAATGACAAAATATCTAGCTAGCAGAGCTAAATATAGACTTAACTAGTTGTCTACTTTGTTTTATTCAACTAGAGATAAGTGATTGATTTAAAGCTAATTTTTTTATAGTTGGCAAGAAGATATCTACGAGACAAATCAGGAGTTATGCTTTAAATCTAATTGGTTGGATTGTTTATCACGTCAAGAATCAAGATTCAAGAACCAAGAAACAAGGAATATTGTGTCTATATAAGAGACAAGATTAATTCATTTACGTAGGGATTAAGGGGAGTGAATAAAAAGAGGATGTTGAAGAGAAACTTATGAAGAAAAACTTCAAGCAGTGCTGAGTAAACAAGCTGAAGGAAGAGCTAAGGAATTTTGTAGACATCGATGAATAGTGAGAATAGCATCATAGAGCAGAAAGTATGGATCACAAGGATTGAATTGATACATTGGTCAGAGAGGTAATGTACTTGCATAGATCTAAAAATCTGCAATTCAAAGTTGCAATATGAACAGGTCATAGTGTTTGAGTTTAACCATTGAAAGTAGTGCCAAAAAGGTTGATTCATGAAAGTAGCATTGGATATGCCTGATGCCTATTGACAGTCTAAGAAAGAGGTTGATTAGAGGATGGAAACATTAGATTCCTGATACTAAGTGACAACCTTTATGTGTAAAATCCTCTAACAAGGTTGCACTTAACCGTGTGTTTGTAACCTTTAACAAGGTTGGCTCTCAACAGGGCTCACTTTAGAAGAGTGAAAACTTGGGTTATTGGTCCCAGTGGTTTTTTCCCTAACAGGGTTTCCTCATTAAAATCCATTTTTTATGTGTGTATGATTCATTTTCTTTACTATTTTTTTATCTTACATAATTTATTCTGGATATATCAGTATACTCTACATATTTACTATATTTCGGTAAATAGATGACTGCTAATCGGTAAATATAAAGAAGAAGGTTTAACAAAGCAATCTGACAAGTAGTAAGTTGTTATAAGTTATTCAAGGAATTCATCTTTTAGGACATAAGATAACTTGAGAAATAATTTGTGGTTATAAGTTTTGAAGGGTTGATTTAAGGATTAAAATTTGAGGCCACTGATTCAGCCCCCCCCTCTCAGTTATTACTAACAGACTTACCACATTTGAGATGTCAAATTTTGATAACTACACTCCACAAGCTATTGAATCTGCATCTAGATCCTAGTTGGTCCTTAACAAATCAAAGAAAGGAAAAAAATGTGTGAATAGTGACAGCGACACCACAGATGATGATCTGCAAGAACTTGAAGCACTCATGGCAACAAGTCTATCTAGAGGAAAAGGAAAATTCAAAGGTAAACTTCCTATCATATGTTTTTCATGTAATAAAGTTGGTCATATTACTGCTAGATGTCCTGATAATAATGAAAAAGATGAAGGAAGGGACAAAAAGTACAAAGATAGAAAGGATGACTAAGACTTCAAAAGGTATAAGGATTACAAAGATAAAGGTAAGAAATCTTGTTATATAGCTGAAGAAGTTTCTGACAATGATTCTAACAATTCTGATGAAAATGATATAGAAGTTGTGTATGTTGCTATGAAAGATGATTCTGATGATGAGGAGAAAATTGCACCAATTTATTATATGAGTAAAGGTGACCTTTGGATTATTGACAGTGGTTTTCCACATCACATGACTGGTGATAAAGATAAATTTGAGAGACTAGATCAGTGTAATGGCGGTTACGTTAAATTTGGTAATGATGCACTATGTCTTGTTAAAGGGAAAGGATCAATTAACGTGACTGACAAGATCAGATGTGACAATATATATTGGGTTGATGATCTTAAATATAATTTATTGAGTGTTTCATAGTTGAATACTTCTGGGTACAGAGTTGAGTTCCATCATAGGAAAACAAAGATCTATGATGCCAATGGAGAACTAGTTGGAGGTGGTGAGAAAACTAAAGGTAACTTGTTCTATCTAGATTTAGCTGATGAGACATGCTTGTTTGCACAATATAATGATGTTTGGTTATGACATAAAAGGTTGTGCCATGTAAACTTTGATAACTTGGTTAGCATAAGCAAATTGAAAAAAGTTAGAGGGCTGCCTAAGTTAAAGAAACTTGAAAATGCAATGTGTAAGCAATGCCAATTGGGAAAGATGACTAAGTCTAGTTTCAAGAGAAAAATTCATACTTCTAAGGAAATTATGGAATTAGTTCATACTAACCTTTGTGGACCCATTGGTGAGAAAAGTTACTGTGGAGACAAATATTTTATTGTATTTTTTGATGATTACTAAAGAATGATGACTATTATGTTTTTTAAAGAAAAATCTGATGCATTCCAGTTATTTAAATGGTACTTGGCGAAAGTTGAAAAGGAGACAGGTAAAATTCTAAAATGTCTAAGATTTGATAGAGGAGGTGAATTTATTCCTAATGAGTTTAACAGATTCTACAATGACTGACAGATAAAAAGATAGATGTCCACACCTAGGACACCACCAAAGAATGGTATTGTCGAGAGAAGAAAAAGATCTATCATGGATTGTGCAAGAACACTAATGATGGAGAAAAATGTTGCACAAAAGTATTGGAGAGAAGCTGTAAGTACAATAGACTATACCCTGAATAGAATACAAGTCAAGTAAGGTACTAATGCTACACCTTATGAGCTATGGTATGGATATGCACCTAATGTAAAATATTTCAAAGTTTGTGGAAGTAAATGTTTCATACTGAAGGATAAAATAAATGAGAAAGTTTATGCTAAAGGTGAGGAAGGCATATTTCTTGGTTATTCAACAAAGATTAAGGCATATGAGTGTTTGAATTATAACACTAACAAAATTGTGCAAAGTACAAATGTTAGAATTGATGAGTATGGAGAAAGAAATGAAGCAGGAAGCACACATGAACCTGAGAGTTACAAATCATTTGTCTATATGGATGAGGAAGAATCTAATACAATACCATAAACTAAGAATGAATTTGTCGAGCAATGGTTAGCACCTGTCGAGTCACAGAACAAGGTTTCCAAGCAACATGAGGTAATTATGGAGCTATCTGATGAAGATGTTGATTCGCAGAATCAACCTGAATTGGACATGAATGATCAACTTGAAGAAGAAAAAGAACCTACTCTAGCAAAGTATGTAAGGAGGCACCATAAACCTGATCAAATAATAGGATCGAAAGATTCTACAGTTATGAAAAGATGTAAGTTGAGAGAGGATACAAGTTTATTATGTGATTTTCATCCTAAAATAGTAAAAGATGCTTTAGAAAATGAAGACTGGATACAAGCCATGAATGAAGAAATTGAACAGATAGAGAAGAATAAAACTTCGACACTTGTACCTAGGCCGAGTGATAAAAATGTAATTGGTACTAAGTGGGGATTCATAAATAAGTTGAATGATCATAAAGAGGTAAAAAGAAACAAAGCTAGACTGGTATACAAGGGTTATGCACAAGAGGAAGGAATTGATTATGGAGAAACATTCACCCCAGTTGAAATATTGGAAGGAGTAAGAAACTTACATTCATATGCAGCCTACGAAGGTTTTAAAGTCTATCAGATGGATGTAAAGTCAACATTTCTAAATGGAATATTAGAAGAAGAAGTATATATTGAACAAGTTGATGGATTTGTAGACCCAAGCAAGAGGAATATGGTTTGCATATTACATAAAGCGCTTTATGGATTGAAGCAAGCACCAAGAGCATGGTATGAGAGATTGCACAATTATCTAGTGAAGATTGGATTTGCAAGAACCAATGACAACAACAACCTATATTTGAAGATAGAGAAAAGTAAAGGTAAATTTTTTGTTGATGACATTATCTTTTGTGGACAAGATGTGTTATGCCAAGCATTTGCAAAGGAGATGCAAACTGAATTTGAGATGTCTATGTTTGGTAAGATAAAAAATTTTGTTGGCTTACAAAAATATCAGATGAAGAATAGTATCTATATTACTCAATCAAAATATATCAAGGAGATACTAAATTTTTTTGGAATGGAAGATTCAAAACTAGTGAGTACACCCATGGCTATTAGATAGAAGTTAACGAAGAATGATGATACAAAAGAAGTGAATCAAACCCTTTAAAGATCAATGATTGGAAATGCATAATATGTTGTACACAGTAGACCTGATATTGCACTGGTTGTTGGTATTGTTGCAAGATTTTCTGCCAATCCCAAGGAAACTCATATGATGGCAGTAAAAAGGATTTTGAGATATTTGAAAGGAACATATGAATATGGTCTGTATTTCAAAAAGAATGATAAGCCTGAGCTTAGAGTTTATATTTATTTTGATTGGGCTAGAAATGTGGATGACATAAAAAGAACCACAATAGGAGCATTTCTTCTGGGAAAAAGATTAGTTTCATGGAAACAGAATTGCACCTCACAATCTACAGATGAAGCCGAGTATGTAGTAGTAGCAGTTAATTATTCTAATATTGTGTGGTTGAAGATACTACTGAAAGGTATGAAAGAAGAGATCATAGAACTAGTTGTCATATATTTTGATAACATGAGTGCCATTAATATTTCAAAGAACCCTGTAATGCACTCTAAGACAAAGCATATAGCTATCAAGTATCATTACTTGAGGGAGCTAGTTCAGAAGAAGGAAGTGAGACTGGAATATGTGAATACTAAAGAATAGTTAGAAAACATATTTACCAAGGCACTACCCAAAGATGCTCATGAGTATCTACAAGGTAAATCAGGGGTGATTCCCCTAACTGAGGCTAATTAGTTCAGAATGACACTTTTGCATCAAATTTTATATTCAGAATATTTGACACATTCATGCACATGCATTCGTACTTTAGGATTTTGCCTAAAGATGAGAAAGACAGACAAAAATAGAAAAGAGGATTATTCATAGGAAAGATGACAGGAACATCATGATATAGAGTTTAGAACAGAAGAATCTACATGATGAAGATGTCAATGTCTTTGGCATTGTTGTCAAAGAGGGAGAGATTACAAAAAAGAAGATAAAGAGGGAGAGTTTACTATACTGGAAAAAGAGAGATTAAGATTACTGGAAAAAAAGGGGAAGATATGAATGAAAGAGGGAGTCTACAGATGAACAGACATAGAAATATTTCAGTGTGATTACAGACATAGATGGAGAAATGTTTTATAAGATGAGAATCAGAATGAAGCTCAAGACATTAATAAAAATTTGTTCATATCAAGGAACACAGGAAGACTTTTGGATTGTATGGTAACTATGGTTGAAAATTATTGTTTTATTGTTTAGTGTTTCCATCAATGCCAAAGAGGAAGATTGTTGGAAATATTGTTGGAAAGATACAATGGAAAAAATTGTTGTTTTGTCATTGATATCAAACCTTAACTGGTGAGACTATTGATATCTATTTGAATACTATATCTATTGATTGATGAAGGAGATTTGAAAAGAGACCAAGTGGAATGGTTGAGTTATGAGAAATCACAAGGGTACTTGATCAGTTGGCACATTGGCAAAGTAATGTATTGTTTATCTTTCAATGACAGTTTACTATGAATAGTTTGTGCCGAGAAAAGTCAGTGATGACCAAGCGCTAGTAAACTATCGAGAAAACCAGTGATGACCGAGCGAAAGAACATAGTGTTGGCTGAGCAACAGTATTTTGGTAATTGTTGAGATTTGAGATCTCTGGCAGACATAATTGATTTTATTGGGATATGTAAAGTTAATTAAGGATAAGCACGATTGATCCACACTATGTAAATGCATAGGTAACTATAATTAATGCATGGATCAAAGATTTAATTAGTGATTGCATTGGAGAAGGAAATTAAATGTAATGATGGAAAGATCCGTTAGATATGACCTATCATAAGATCTATGGTCTTGATTAAGCAGAAAAAATGTGTACCTGACCTAGATGAAAGAGGTATAAGATAACCTCAGGAGGTTATTCAAAATGTATGTAGAATATGCAAGAGGATTGCATAGTTAATTGACTGATTGGCATGATCTAGCAAAGAAGGCTGAATAGAGAAACAAAGAGCTATAAGAGTGATTTCTTGAAGGATTTCCAAGAAAATCTGAAGATTGAAATGAGAATAGAGGCCACTTAGTGAATTAGAATTAGAGTTGAATTGGATATGGATTTTCAAAGTAAGTTGTATGTATCAGATCACACCTGCCGATTACTTTCTAACCATTGTATTAGTCAAAATCCTTTAACCGGGTTGACCTAACAGTCATTATATAAATCCTTTAGAAAGGTGACATTCAGGTTGAATGTTCTAAGTCCTCTAACAATGCGACTCCTGAAAGGGTGATTAAATTATTTAACCAGGCCACATTTAACAATGTGTTTTGTAACCTTTAACAGGGTTGGCTCCTAATAGAGCTCACTTCAAAAGAGTGAAAATTTAATAGCATGTTATTGGTGGTTTTTCCTATTTTGGGTTTCCATGTTTAAATTATGGTGTCAACTTGTGTGAATGTTTATGTTGAGTTTTACTGTTAAGTTTCTACATGTTGATTACATCTAAACAATAAACTACATATGTATGTTGTTGTTTTATGTTATTGTTGTCGAGGAGATCTGAGTTGTTCAAATTGGTATAAAGTTTTAAATGGGCACATCTAGACCCGAGGATAATTGATTCACCCCCCCTCTCAATTATTCTAAATTCATTCTAACAGATGGATCTATTTGAGATCACGTTGAAACAACTTGATGAAAACATGAACACAATCAGGTGCACAAAGACCAACACATGTAAGTTTAGTTCACTTATCATGTGTATATTTTTCTACTTTCAAGAGTAATTTCCTTCAGTAGGAAAAGTAAAGTGGGACACTATAAAACCGGTGACATTACAGATCAGTGAAATAATCAAGTCACTTAGAGACAATTTTGAATCTATCATGATTGCATAATTCTTTAAATTCAAGGAAAAGATGTTGGAAAGAACAAGGATCCCTGAACAACTTGTTGAAAAACATAGGGATGAAATATGCTTTATGGTGGACACAAATTTCACCCACATCAAACCAGTTATGCCAAGGACAGCTTGGCTAGCACCACTAGACTATGAAATCAACATAGATCAGGCCATAAATGCAATTGATGCATTGATCAGTGAGCCTATTTACAACAAACAACCAAGGTTTGGAATTTATGAAGAGGCCAGATCTAAGATAAAAAGAGGCCTAGAAATTAAGAAAATTGTCAATAAGAAGGAAAATATGGTCAAGAATCTTAAAAAGATTCTATCGATCACTGAGGAGGAACCGAAAAAGCCAGAGAAAACTGATGAATAGGGCACCATCGGTGAAGGGCATGATGAACAGAAATCCGATTCTGAGGAGACTAAATCTGAGACAACTCCACCTCCTACAAAGAAGTAGAGAATAAAGAGTCAAACTACTAAAACTGACACCACACCTCCTAAGAAAGGTGAATTAAGGAGCTATAAGAGGAAGCAACTGACAACAAAGAAAACCAAAAAGAAAACTATTAAGGAAACACCCCCAAAGAGGAGAAAAAGAATGGTTAGAACTAAGGATGACATAGAGGAATCTAAAGAAGATGAGCCTGATGTAGTGAAGAAGAATTACAAGAATAAAACAATTGATGAGGCTTTTGAATCTATTGTTGCATCTGGTACAATGCATGAAAAAAAATCAGACAATGGGATAAACTGAAACCAAAGCACCAAAACAAGATACAAGATGCCATAATAAGGGAAATGGTCAAGTACAAATATGTACCAGCTAAATTTGTAAATCAAATACCCAAGGAGCTTGGTAAAAAAATAACCCAACAATGGTCATATGCTCTATAGACTGAGAGAGAAGCAAGGGAAAGGGTACTTGTCAAACTAATTCCTCCCGAATCTAAAATAGAAGAAATCAAAGAAATAATATAGAAGCATTTTGGAAAATTTTTACCCAAGATAAGGGCATGCAAAGTGCTAGAGGACAAGTTCATAGAGTTGGACACAATGACTGAAACAAAATTGAGACAAATCCTAGATCTCCTGGCAGAGTCAACAAGTGGTGAGAATCAGTTACTTCTCACCGACACACCTCATAGCGAGGGGGATAAAGACAAGGCAAGTCCTCAAAACATTGCTTTGGACAACAGTGAAGATATGGAGAAAATTGATTTGGACAAAGTAATGGATGATCTTGACATTCAAGACATCATAAATTATGACTTTGATAAAGATCCTGTAGACACCTAAAATTAACCAGGTGTATCTCAAGCATTCCAAACTATAAATCTCAGCCAAATGCCTTAAAATGTCATCTCAATGCAAAAAAAATAGATCAAAACAAATGGCCAAAAATCAAATCAAATTAAAAGATCAAATAATTAAATTCAAGCCTAAAGGGATTAATCAAATTATGCAATTGATTTTTCAATTGTATAGTTCAAATCAAAAAGATCAAATCCAACCCAATCACCCTTCCATGGGTAATTTAATTAAATGATTGAGTTATTTAATTCCTAATATCTTTGAGACAACCAACCAACTTTCCCTTCATTTGAAAACACCTCAAAGCTTTTGACTTAAAAAAACTTTGCTCATGATCAACTCACTCTACCCCCTACCCTTGGGAAAATGCTATAAATACAAGCCATTTCCTTTGTGTTTGGGATCCAAGAATTTAAAGAGAAAAAGCATCCTTACTATAGGCACATGGAGAACATTTGAGAACATTGGAGAGCATTTGTTTATCATTCATATCTCATTCTATTAGTGAACCATTCTAAGTCAATCACAAAATATTAAATCTATCTTTGCTCTTACTTGAGCGTATCAACTTATTGCTCCTAACCTTTATATCGTGGGACACAAGGACAATTTGTAATCATTTTTAATCATATCTGATTGACCTGTCAAACATTCATAATTATGACTTTTCTAATATCCTAAACACTACGTGGCATTCTGGATGAACATTTTCTAGTTTGGAATCTAATTGGGTCATCTGGATGATCAATCACATTGAGTTCATCTTTTTCCTATATCAAATTTCCAATTTTATGGTAGGCGGCACTTAACTTAGTGTACACAGCTTTTTAATCCCTGCAACTTTTTAATCTTTAAAAGTAGCTCTTTACCACTCAGAGGTGGTGCTTAACTAATTAGGTGGTCTTTTGCATGCCTACGCAACTTTTCACAACTCATACGAGGCCTTTAAAAACTAGGGTTTTTTCAGGTGGCTCATTACTATTTGGGTGACAATTTTATGCTAGTTCCTAGGTGGCTAAGGATTGTGCCTACGCAGCTTTTCATAGGGCAGATGTGAGTTTTCTCTTCCCTACCTGGCATTTTACTTATCCTACGCGACATTTTGCTAAAATTTTCCTAGAAAACAATAAAAATATGTATTAAATGCTATTTCAAAAGAAATAAATGCACTAAGAGAGTTCAAACCACTCACTAGAGGCCCGTAGTCAGGAGGTCTCTGATATCTACGTGCTCACTCAAATCTATGCTCTTGAATGGGGACCACCATCACTGTTAATCGTCAGAGGCTCAGAGAAAAATCTCAATAGGAAAAAGTGAAAATAAATAGTAAATTTGGGTTTTTCAACCTATTTAAGCTATTTAAACCTATTTTATGAGATTTTTGACCCAGTCAAACCTAATCTTCATATTCTACATACTGGGGCATTTGTTTGACATCTTTCCACATCATTAATATCAGAAATGCAATCATCTTGGATCTCTTCTATCAACATTGTTCATCAAAAACTTTTACATGCAATCAATATGATTTCATTTCTGAGGGGGCATCACCATATCATCAAATTGGGATTCTGCATCATATCTTCTATCAAATCTGGGGCATTAAAATTTCAAACTTTATCAATCAGATATTTCATATCATGGTTTCATATTAGAGTTTCATATCAGGGTTTCATATCAGGGTTTCACATCAAGGTTTCATATTAGAGCATCACATAGGAGTTTCATATCAGGGTTTCATATCAGATTTTCATATCAAGGTTTCATATTAGGGTTTCATATCAGGATTTCATATCAGGGTTTTCATATAAGATTTTCATATCAGTCAATCAGCTCATTAGCATCGAATCAACGATCAGGACAATCAAGCTTTCTTTGAATCAATGCGCTTCAAACATCAATTCAAAGAGGAGCATTTGTATACACCTAAAATTGACCAGGTGTATCTCAAGCATTCCAAACTATAAATCTTAGCCAAATGCCTTAAAATGTCATCTCAATGCAAAACAAATGGATCAAAACAAATGGACAAAAATCAAATCAAATTAAAAGATCAAATAATTAAATTCAAGCCTAAAGGGATTAATCAAATTATGCAATTGATTTTTCAATTGTATAGTTCAAATCAAAAGGATCAAATCCAACCCAATCACCCTTCCATGGCTAACTTAATTAAATGATTGAGTTATTTAATTCCTAATATCTTTGAGATAACCAACCAACTTTCCCTCCATTTGAAAACACCTCAAAGATTTTGACTTAACCAAACTTTGATCATGATCAACTCACTCTACCCCCTACCCTTGGGAAAATGCTATAAGTACAAGCTATTTCCTTTGTGTTTGGGATCCAAGAATTTAAAGAGAAAAAGAATCCTTACTATAGGCACATGGAGAGAATTTGAGAGCATTGGAGAGCTTTTGAGAGAATTTCAGCATTTGCATTAGCATTTTAGCATATCATGTTTAGGAGCATTTGTTATTTTCTCACATATCTTAGAGAATTTTGAGCATTTTTATGCATTATAAGCTAGATTGTAGCATTTTTTATCATTCATATCACATTCTAGGATTTTCCTTGAGAGAGATTAAGCATGAGAGCTCTCTTAATAAAGCTTGGATAGAGAACCATGATATGAAATAGATTTTTAGCTTCAACTCTTAGATTAATTTGTATTGTCTTTCCATAGAATTGTTGCTCTTAATCTTAATTTCATGAAGGTGTATTTTCATACACACATAATAGCACCCACTGAGGGGCTCTAAGCCTCTCTACTAATGTTTTTATCATAAGATTTGTGTGTTTTGCTCTGTTTTTTGTGTTCTTCTTGCAAAAAATAGGAGAAGAGCCACCTATGCGATGCTAAGAGCCACTTATGAATACAAAACACCACCTACGGAGCCTGATTCATCTCCATCTTTCGTTCTACTACCACATTTTAGATAAATTAGGCCGCCTGGTAGATAAATCATGCCACTTGCCAGATAAAGTGCACAACTTGAGATTTTTTAACACACACTTAACAGCAATCTCTGGCCACCTTTTACACTTTTTGTACTACCTATTGATTTTAATTAGCCACCTATGATACTTTAAGAGCCGCATGTTAAGATTTAAAAGCCGCGTATAAAGTTTTAATTTACACTTAATAACATTTGACAGCCGCCCTTTAGCTGCTAAATGTCGCTTAATTTCTTTTGCTTTAAATTAGCTTTTGATTAATTTGGTCATTGTGGTAACTCTCTATGTTTTCTTTTCCTACAAATGAAAAATCACCCCAAGGTGTAGAAACCAGAGAAGCGGATCTCAAAGCCTAGCAAAGAGGTAAGAATCAAAACAAAGAATGATAAGGAAATACATACAAAAAATTTGTTAGAGAGTTTATTTGAGGAAGAACACTTGTATGATCACTATATTAAGGTGTTTTTTGCTTACAAATGAAAATTCCCTACTCTCTAATTGATTTTTGTGCTAACTTCTTTAAAGATTTAATTGATAAATCGTTCACTAAAAGAGAATTTAGGAGGTATTTTTGTCATTTGAGTTTTTTTTTCCAAGTTTCCTTCACTTTGCATCGATTTGTGCTGACTAACTTTTTGGAGGAGACAGAGTGGGAACGATCACCACTAGGTGATTAAAACAAGCCAAAACACTCAAAAATGCACCTAGCTTTGCTAGCTTCGAAATCAGGTACTTATCTAATCAAACTTGCATTACTTAACTTGTGGAAATTCATTTGAATCTATTATAAATAAGGACACCTTACTATTTTCTATTCAAACAAGAGATCAAGTATATGCTCTCAACTTTTTAAAGTTGATCAAAAATCCAAAAGTGTCAAGTTTGGGTAGTAAAAAGAAAGGAAGGATTAATTGAACCACACACTTCATTTTTAAGAACCTCCTTGTCAAGAGGTTGAAAATAAATATATCTATTTGGGGTGTTTGGAACAAAGAAAAAAATAGGGATATTCTCTTCACTCTATGAGTGAATCAGATTCCCAAACTTGTTGGACTGAGTTCAATTCTTTCTTTTCATGAACATGCTAGTGAGAGGGAACGACCCAAAGAAATACCTTAAAGGGCCTGCCTCCCAAGAAATACCTTACAAGGATAGTGAGAGGGAACGACCCAAAGTGGGAGATATTTTATTTAACTACAATATCGTCCAACCCACTATAAAGAATGCACTTTAACTTAATCGACAAGTGACTAAAACTTGCGCAAGCTATCCTCATTTCCTCTAGTAGTCCTTTGGGATTGCGCAAAATTGTACTTTTGTACATGTGGGAAGCCCTCAAAAGGGTAAAGGATCTTTTCAAGATTTAGACCGGAATAGGTTGAGACCTAATAAAGTAAAATACCTACCTTTGTAGATCCATGATTGAAAGCCAAATTTGTTGACGCTAAGGTAGATTTCTTGGAAGACATTCTTGTGCAAACCTATTAAAACATCTGAGAACATACACTTTTAGTGTGGTTTTTAGGAAAATGGTACAAATTTGATGTGTGTGTTGAGCTTGTACTCTGTTTTAATGCAAGAATATTTTTTGATAAATCTGATCAAAGAATTTAAATTTTTAAACCCAAAAAATACCAATAAAATTGTCAAAATCAAATTTGATCAGCAAAGCACCGCGTATCATCATTTTAGAGCCACTTACAAACAAAACTGGGCCGCTTGTCAATCTTAAAACATCGCTTAATAGCATTAAACAACCATGTATTCACTAGAAAAATCCATGTACAAATACTTAAAAACCACCTGTAAATAGACAAATGCTGCCTATCAAATGTAGAGCACCGCGTAAAGATTTTTCAGTGATCGCATCTTACCATTTAAAGGCCACCTACACATAGGTAAGAGCTTCCTACAATTTTAAAAAGGCAAATAGTGGGTATCTGTCGAATGATTGAAAATAAGAAAGTTTGATTTTTGGATACCCTTTTGGACGTTCTACCACTATGGATACCTAACTTGATCTGAATCTGCCATTATTGCGAATTTTGCAAATTTATTCATGGATCGGTCTTTGAAGCGAGTTTGAAATCTGAGATCTTCATATTACATATGTTAATGTCATTTTTTACTCGATCCCATTACATCAAGACTACCCTACAACCAAACAGATCTTATCTAAGACAAGAGTGTCCCTTTCTGGGTGATCCTTTTTCTGCAAGACCCTCACATGAACCCATCAAAGAAATAGAACTAAGGATGTCTTTTCCATTTGTCCATATAGATCTTGATCAGATTAATCATGTGAACAAGGATATGAACAAACAAGGAAATGTTGATCCTAACAACAAATGATCCAAGAATAATACCAATGGAGGGACAAAAGTGGATCCTAACAATCAAGGGATGAACAATACCAACAATGGGGGCAATATGGACCCTAATGATGAAGAGTTAACTGATGAAAAGGTTAATGAGGCTATGCAAAGCCCTTTCTTTATGAAACTCATGGCAAAGGTGTTGGAAAAAGACAAAGAAAAATACTTGCTAGACCTAGCACAAATAGGTCTCAAACTTCCACATGATTATGATGTCACTAAGCTCCAATGAGAAGAAGCTGAGGCTAACCCCATTGATATCATGAACAAACAATTCCAACTTTTTCAGATACAATTGGACACATTAAAACAAAGTGGGGCTCCTAAACCTTTTTCTATTGAAGCCTTGTGTCTGTTTCCATTTGACAAGTCTTTAGTCATGATACCATTTGCAACAAATTCTATTTATCCAAAATATGATAAATATGAAGGAACATTTGATCCTCAAGATCACTTAAGGTAATTTTGTGCCCTATGTCTAGAGTTCATGCATGACACAACTTACCTTATGAGGTTATTCCCTAGATGTTTGGGAGGTATGGCAATGGAGTGGGTTTCAAAGTTACCCTCCGGCATTAGAACCTTTAAGGATTTGGCCTCTAAATTTGTAACTCACTATTCTTATAACATCAAACATGAGGTTACAATGCTTAATCTATTCAATACCAGACAAAGAGAAGGAGAGGGATTCCTACTTTTCCTACAACGATGGAGAGTGGTGTTTGCTAGATACCCTTGAAGTGTACCTGAAAAGAAAAAGATGGATATTTTTGTGAACAGCTTGAATCATGAAATGAACTATCGATTAAGGCTACAATGTCTTATATCATTCCAAGAATTAATTGAGAAAAGGGTGACAATAGAAGAGGTATTGGTAAAAAGTGGAGAAATCAAACTCTACAAGGATAACAAGAATAACAACAACAACAACAACAACAACAACAACAACAACAACAATAATACCTCCAACACCAATCAAAATTGGAATAACAACAACAACAACAACAGTCGATATTGGACAAAGAATAACAACAATAAAGGAGTGGTTAACGATGGAGTGGTGGAGGCTAATACTTTAAAGGCTATCCCTTTTAATCTCACTCAAAACTCAACTTTGGGAATAATCAAGGGGCTCCTAATCCTAAACCGTTCTTTGCACCTACACCCAAAAGGACATTCACTACTTTGGGCGAACCATTGGAAAATGCATTAAGGACACTTATTAAAAATAAACTTATCGATCTACCAAAGGCTCAACCATATGAACCTCGCGTCAAACCCAACTGGTGGAATGAGAATAACCATTGTGATTATCATCAAAATAGGGGACATAAGACCAATGATTGCCTACATCTCAAACATGTGGTACAAGATCTCATAGACAATAGTGTGATAAAAGTGGATGGCCCTCAAACTAATGAAGATCACACAGCCTTTAAAACTCCTTTTTATAAACATGAAAAGGGAGAATCTTCTAATTCCAATAATGGAGGAAACAATGCGAATAATGTAAAAGGTAGTCATAATGTTAATTTTGCTCATACTTATGAAAATACCATCAATGTTGTCATGGTAAAAGATCAACCTATTCAAGGGTCTACTAATGCCATCACAAAGGGGCAAGCCTCAAAGGTTACCTTACAAGGGGGTACTCCTATTACTATTGGCCCTAAGACACCAACCATTTTGGCTAAACAAACACCACCCACCATAAAGCCTTATAGTTTGGTGGACCAATTACAAAAGACTCTAGCCCAAATATCAATTTTGGAGTTGTTAAAATTATCTCCTAATCACAAGGAGATCTTGGAAAAAGCCTTGTGTGAGACCATAGTTCGTATAAATTTGGAGGATTTTCAGAACATGGTAGGACACCTCATAGCCCCTCATTGTCTTTCCTTTTCAAAACAAGATGACGTGTCTATCACACATCCTCAAAACTTACCCTTGCATATAGAGGTATTGATCCAAAAACATAGGGATAAGAGAGTTCTCATAGATGGTGGAGTTGGTCTAAATATTTGCAGTTTAAACCTTGTCAAGTCATTAGGGTTAACCAAGTCATCCATTGATCCAAAGAAGAAAATAACTATTAAGGCTTATGATGAAGAGGAAAGATCTTCAAAGGGTATGATCATTCTACGAATTCAAGTGGGACCTATCAAAAAGGACACTATATGTCAGGTCTGTTGGTGCTCAAATCGACAGATTGGACTTCTAGCAGATTTTGTTTATCCAACGAAGATAGATAAGATCGATCTGCCAACGAACAAGGTTTCAAACAACCTCCTACAATTCTGATTCTATGGAATCAAGGCTGGTGGACCTGCACTTTAAAACTTGTCTTCAAGGTCTTCTTGAAGGTCTCCTGTAACAGATAACTGATAACTTCGATTCCT
>MU227465.1:3967630-4002138 GCA_018584345.1 Thuja plicata | reverse complement strand
TAGTGATCTTCATATGTACGTGGATTCTTGTATTTTTGATTTCTTTGTTTGACATCCAAATTGCTTCCAGAAGACTTAGGAATTGTGGATGAATAGGGCCAATATGACTGGTTCATATGGAGGGGTTGATAGGGAGAATTCATGGATCTATGTCTTTGTTGATCTTGATAGGAGATAAGGTAAGTTGATGACAAGCTATTATTGATAGGCATGGTAGATGGGGGGACATAAGGACCCAATATAGATGGAAGTTTCGATGGTCTAAGCTTTGGGATATAAGGACCAAGGATAGATTTTGAGGATGGAGAAGACTGATGCTTACATTTGAATGGAGGGATATAAACTGTGGAGGGGATATCAGCATCTTTAGAGTGAGTTGCATGACCAAGGCTCTTCTCTTTTGAATTCACCTTTATTTCAATAGGTGCATAAGTAGCTTTGATAGGAGCAATTTTGATAGGAGCAGCTGAAGCTTTAGGGGATTTATTTTTCTGCAAGGGCTTTGGAGGAATGATGTTTTCTTGGGGTGGATATGGAAGAGCATGAAAAAGAGATGAAGGGATGGTATGATCTTGAAAAGGATCTTTAGATGGTGTACAAAGGGTACCTTTCCCTTGATTTTCAATAGGTTCATTATAGATGGTAGAAAGGATATCTTGATCTCGCTTGGGAGATGGAGGATGTTCTTGGAAGTGATGGAAGGGGATGATAAAATTATCATGGGATTCTTGAGATATGCAATACTAGTCAACCATTGGATTAAGATGGAGGGTGTCTTGATCTTGATCATAATAGATATTTGTTTTCTCACATTGTGGATTCTCCTCTTGACATGGAGCCACTTTTAAGGATGAGGTAGGAGTTTTGATCTACATATGGGGTTCTTGGCATGCTGATGGGTAGTCATTTGGAATAGGCATGATAGGCCTTGAAGCACATGGAAGCTTCAGGTCTATGACCTTTGAGGTGTGAAAAAGATTTGCAACAGAATGCAGATTAGCTTGGGTTTCTTTCAGAGCCAACCCTTGAGGGTAGGCATAGTCATCATTATTCTTAGTTCTTGACAGGGATGGTGTTGTAGGTTGTGAAGCTTTAGGAGATGGAGGAATGGTGGAAGAAGTAGATGGGATATGCGAACCATTGCTAGACATAGCTTCATGATTTAGGTCTTGCTTGAGATTAGTATCTGCACTAGATGAATCATTAGGATCTTCAATGTTAATTATGCCATCATCTATGACATCTCGGATTTTATGTTTCAACTCCATGCAAGATGAAGTTTCATGCTTATTGTGTTGATGATACGCACAATAGTTACTAAAGAAGCTAGATCCAATTAACATGATTTTAGGCAATGTGATGAGGTCATTCCCAATAAGTTCTTCTAATGTTGATTCATAAGACTGTCCCAAAGGAGTAAAGACTCTCTCTGAAGAATAATTAGATGCTTCTTGACTTGCAATATCCTTCTTTTATAGATAGAAAAGGATCTCATTTGATGTGGTCATGACTTCCTCTACATGCTCTTGATCAAAGTTAGGATTGTCATCAAACTGGTCTGGATCAAAATTGGGAGTGTCATCAAATTGTTCTTGATAAAAGTTGGGATTATCACACCAAGATTTATCCTTTTCCCCCTTTAATTGTTGGATTTCAGATTCCAAAGTTTGAAGTTGTTTCCATAATGTTTTTCTAAGAACCTCATCTTTGCTTTTAGAAATTGTAAAATTGTCTTGATGCGCTTGTTTAGAAGATTGAAAAGGAGGTATGATGAATCAACTGATTTACTAATAGGTTTTGAAGTGATATCTAAAGTGCTGATTAAGTCCAAGACCAAAGGACAAAGGAGATAATGTCCAACTAAGAGGGAGATAGAAATGACTTTGATCTTGAGTCAAGGTTAACTAACCTATTCTCACAACCCAGAATAAGGACAAAACAAACAAAGACTGATAAGATCGAAATAGATAATGGGTCACTTGGACTAGCACAACAAAGTCAGATCTTGAGACAACAACAAGTTAGACTGTCAATAGATTACAGTGAAAGACAGAAGACAAACTAGTAGCAATGTTTGAGAACACAAGTTTTGTGAAAATTCAGACAGAACTTTCACAATATAATTGCAATTTGGACAGCAATGCAACTGATTTATGATATTGATAGTAGATGCAGAAACACATAAAAGAGTTTGATAGCTGTAACACGTAAGAGTGCAAATTTGTGAATCATTTGATGTTCATTTTGATGTTGTTGGTTTCTTTTTTTGAACCAAGCACAACAATCAAACCCTATTCCTAGGTGGTGAGAAATGGACAATACTTGTTTGAATCCTCTTACAATAAAATACCCATTCAAGTTAGATAGTTAGAAGCTTGGTAGCACTGGCTCCCCTCCACCACACACACTTCTTAGGCCTACCAAGCTTTGAATTTCTCAAGATCCAAGGATCCTGATAAATTTACTGTCTCAACAAGAGGGGTACATGAGAGGTTTCTTAAGCATGTGCATCTCACAACGCCTGTATCAACAAGTAGAAAAGGGTTTTGGCCACTAACTAAAAAGGGTTCTAGTAAGGGTCTTTGTTTAAGTGTATCCTCTGTGGCTGCGCAAGCACGATTGAGGCTGCTAACCCCATAGAGCACCTTAGCACAAGTAGTTCACGATATGTGATTGAGACTTGGAGGCCCTAATTTGTGTTAGATGAGAGCCGAGTATAAGCTCAAATGCCACTTATCTTCTAAGGTTTTGGCCTCAAGAAGTGTTTGATTATAGTGAGTCAAAGAAGCTTGGCGTTAGCTTGTTCTCACTTGGGTCATTCTCCAAGGGTAAGTATGTTTTCCCACTTGGACAGGCCCTCTAAGGTTGCAGATCTCAAAAGGTGAATGATAATAGATGCTTTTTCATTTATGATCATCCCAAAAGGGTGAGAGCATAATCTCCTGGCATCATTGCCATCCCTAAAACATCAGCCAGAAGTTCATTTTAAGAAGTCTTGCATGTGGGTTCCTATTTTAAGAAATCAAAAATAAGAAGCAAGCACGATGTTTTGCATTCTATCGATCAAAGGCAACCTGGAAGAAATATCATCAGTAGTTTGTGTTTTATTCTTCTTTTTCAACATCCTGCAAACCACTGTTAGGATGTATGGAAAAGATAAGAACATGAACATCAAAGCCAAAGATTATTCCACATTATCAAGATCAAAAAATTAGAAAATAGATCACATATTCAGAAAGTAGACAGAAAATCATGCAGTTTCCAAAAAATTGCACTGAAAACGGTGATTGTATGAGCCTGTACGAAGCTCCGGAAGTTGCAAAAACAAGGATTATGTAGGTACAGTCATGAAAAATAGTGATTTCTGATAAATAAAAAAATCAAAATCAAAAAATAACTTCACCACATCGATCTTTGTGAAATTCTACCTAGAATAGAAAAAAATGCTCAGCAAAAGGACTCAGAATAAGCAAGTTATGAGTGTTTGAAAATAGACTACAAATGACAAAATGCATATGGTGAAGGGTGCAAATTTTCAAAATGTTGCTGATGTTATCATTTACTAAAGTTAAATTTGACAATTAAATGACCGTCAAAAAAAGATAAAAAACCCTGCAAATAGACTGTTAAAGGCCGTCAATTTTATCTTCACCTCCCTGGGTGGCGGGAGGAGCTTGATTGGAGCTCAGGTGGCGTTTTGGTGGCCAAGTGATGGAAGAGACCATTTGGAGGGCTGAGCGGTGGTGCTAGGTGGCTAGGCAGTGGCGGGTGCATTTTTGGTGGAGGAAGGACTACGAAGTGGAGATTAGAAGGCGAAGGGTTTCGGGGAGGCGGGAGGTGGAATGGGGAAGTGGCAGTCAAAGAAGGGAGGAAAGAGGTAGAAGGTGGGAGAAGCTAGTGGCAGTAGAGGGGAAGAGTTCAGGTAGAGGAAGGAGGGTTGCGTAGGGGTTGCGCGGGGTAAGGTTTAGGGTGCACAGAGTGGAGGTGGAGTAGAGGGTTTGAGAGATGGGCGACAGGTTGAGGTGAAGCCATGGGGTGGGATGTAGTGTGGAGAAGAGAGAAGGGAGTGGTGAAGAGGGAAGTGGTGGGGTGTGGGGGTTTAATCCCACATGCCCCCCATGAGAGAATTCTTGAAAATATAAATATGAAAATACACACACCCAATGTTGGAGTGAAAGGAATATAGTCGGCTTTGCTGGGCATGCTCCGAATAGAGATTTATTTAACCCGTGAAATAGTCACAAAATAAACATATAAAATAGGTGTTAGGAACCAAAATTTTGCAAAAATGTTAAAAAGAAGTCTGCTTATAAAAAAAAAATTATTTTTTATTTTTTTTTGTCGATATACATGCACAGAGCCGTACATAGGTCGTACGGTCTGTGTTTACAAAATTTTTTTGCCACAAATTTGATTTTTAGCGAGTATGAGCATGTTTATAGTCATTTTTAACTGGATTGACGTTCTGGATGCAATGACGGAGTCAGATTTGACTCAAAGTGAGCAAAAAATAGAATTAATAGCAGAAATTGATAGTGAGGTTAGAAATTGATTTTCTGCCCCTCGGTGGGCACCAAAATGTTATATGCTGAATGTGGACCTCTAAATTTGGCACAAACACGACATAGTCATTATACAATCATTCAATTTACAAAAATGAACATGAATTGTTCATCTTCCAAACTCAATTAAAGCAACTTGTTGCCTCCTAATCAGTTGGGGATGTTGAGTTTACCCTCAGATTGAGAGCCAACAACCTGACCATTGCTAACATGGAGTATTTGAAGGCATTATCAAAGATGAAATACCATGTATTCTATATGAGATGCAATTACAATCTAAGAATGAAAGTGTATTTGAATCTAAGAAGCTTGAAAGAAATGATAGAATTAAGCTATTTGAGATATAAGCAAACTACATTAAGATGCAAAATCCATTAAACTACATGAAATTACACTAAATGCAATTAAAAGATTGAAAGCATGAAAGAATTGAGACAAAAAAAGACTATAGTTTTGATGCTCTAAAATTCCCTCCCAAATGAAGAAAATAAGGTCCAATTTATAGAAAACCATGGAAAGAGGGTGAAGAGTTTCTTGAAAAGAAACAGTGCCCTCTTCATTTCCATTTGAGACAAAAAGGCATGAATTATTTAATTAATGGATGGATTATTGCCACATGAGTGTCCTTTCACATGGAATTATGGAATTCCTTTTTGAGGATAATTCATCCAATAATTAAATAACCATTCAATTCCTTTTATGTATATTAGCTAAAGGGGGTGGAATTAATTTAATTAAAAGCACTTAGGACTTTAGGATTAAATAATTAATCATAGGGATTTTTAGCTAATAAACCCTGAGAATTTAGGAATTAAATGTAATGTTATATTTGTGCAAATTTGGGTTTTCTACATTTGAAACTTAGTCAATTAAAGTCAATAAGGAGAAGAATTTACCTAGTATAATAGGACTTCGGAGATGAGAAAATTGAAGAATGCACCAAAATTGATTAGGATTATTAGGTGCCAATTTTGGGGTGTTACAGAAGCTGTCCCTTTATCAAATACAATAGGAAAAAAAATTTCCATGTTTATCCTAAATCATATCATTTGCAGATATGGCATTTCTCATACCATCATCACAAATAATGGAAAATAGTTTAAGAACAAAGATATTGATGAACTTTGTGACACATTCCACATCACACATCACTCTTCATCCATTTATTTTCCCCAAGGTAATGGACAAGCGGAAGCTACCAACAAGAACATCCTTAAAATCCTTAAGAGATCTGTTGGAAAATCAGAAAAGGATTGGCACCTTCTAATCAATCTAGCATTATGGGTCTATAGGACTAGTATTCAAACCCCGATAGGAGCTACACCTTTTTCTTTGGTTTATGGGGCTGAAGTTGTTCTTCCTTTATAAGTTGAAATACCGTCCCTCAAAGGCTCATTACATGGATTAATAATGGATGAGGATTATAGAGTTGCTCATCTTCAATAAATAGAATTGTTGGAGGAACATCAAACTCAGGCCTATGATCATTTGAAAGTGTATCAGAATCAAATTTCCAGAAACTATAACAAGCATATCATGCCAAGAAAATTTCAAATAGGAGATCTAGTATTGAGAGAAAATCCAAAAAATCAGCTGATAGAGAAAAGAAAGGAAAGTGGGAAGCAAATTGGCTTGGTCCTTTTGTCATTATTTCTTCATTTGGAATGGGGACCTACAAATTAGATGATTGTGATGGTGATGAATTGCTAGAACCTATCAATAGCATTCATCTTAAGAGGTTCCACACCTAATTCAGAGGAAAGAGTATCAGAATAAAGAGTATAAGTTGAGAGAATTAGATGAGTCAAGCATCACCTTTGTACATGGAAAAATTCGAAAATACCAAAAAAAGGAGAAAAATTCAAAAATACCAAAAAAATTAGAAATTTTGAAAAAGCCAAAAAAAATTTAAAAAGTGCCTTGGTGAAAACCTAGAAATAGGCACCTTGGTAGAAAAAAAAAGAAAAAGAAAAAAGAGAAAAAGAGCAATAATCCCAAGAGGTGAAAACCTGGAAACAGGTGCCTTTTGTCCCTTAGGTGTTTCTTAATTGCATTTGTACATATTGCAGTTTCCTCATCTCACTTGTCCATATCCTCATTGCATCCGTCATTTGTGCATTGCCCTAATAAATTCTTAGAGCTGCATTTTGTCACATTCTAGGTTCAGTTTCCCTACGTTTCACATTAGTCACAGTTATCACTTGGGGGCACACATCATAGATTTTGGTACCAACCGGATTCAATAGTGCAACATTTTGGTCACACATCAAATGAAAATTTTCAGATTCAGGAGAGACATTTTGAACCTTTGATGAATATCATTGATTAACCCTGAATATTTTGATCACATAATATTCTCTTTGAGTTTCATTGCCTTATTTTATCAGTATTAAAAATTGACACACCCTAAATGATCAGATTGTCTGGAATTCTTATTTGAAAATCTTTGTACATTGCAAAACACTTGGAATTTTTGATGAGTTTTTCATTGACCTTTTTGAGTCATGTTCTTTTTAGCTAATCAAGGATGTTTCAACTCAGATTGACAATGATAAGAGACATGATGTTTTCTTAAGCTTCTGAGTGCCTATTTTTCAGGAAGATTCTTTAACTTGTGTGAATTCATCTAAGGACATGGTCATCAAAGAACCATAGAGGACATTCATATGGGATGGAGGGTTAACCTTTTTTTGTTTACGCAAAAGGATACCTTGTTTATTTATATTTTCCATATCTTAATACCAACATCCACTTGCAACAGTGAATCTGATTAAACCGGTATTCATACTCCCATAGTTGGTCATTCAACTAGTGAGGGTTGTACTTGGTTTCGTAGAAGGGGTTACCACACGAGGGAAAGTCATATTCATATTCTTATGGTCGCAGTGGCACCAATAAGGATTGTATTGACTCCTAGTTCCACAACGCTCTATGATGAAAATATATCTCAGTTTGCATTTCTTTCACAAACCTCAAGAACAATTAGTTGCATTGCATTTTGCATGTTAGATTAATTGCATTTTGCATGTTAGTTTAGTTGCATCTTCATGTTAGATTAGTTGCATTTTTCATGTTAGTTTAGTTGCATCCTCATGTTAGATTAATTTCATTTTGCATTTTAGATTAGTTGCATTTGCATGTTACTTAGTTGCATCTTGATGTTAGATTAATTTCATGTTTCTTTTTAGCTTAAATGCGCTCTCCAAAGCTTAGTTCTCAAATGACTTGTCTTTCTAGCAATTTTCCAAGTTCAAGGGGGGGATAAAAGTTGACAACACTTCATCAATTTAATGGTTTCAAGTCATTCAACATGAGATTTTCCTTTACATTCATGATCATTAGTCATTATTCATTATATATTCATGTCAAGAGAAAAACAAGAAAAATAAACATTATTCATTATTCATTTATCCATATCATCATTTAGAGTTGCATATCATAAGTTAAAATTGCATATGTCCAAAAAAGAACACAAAAAGATAGTTGCATTTCATTTATCATAGAACTAAGTATTTCTTTCATTGCATTGCATAATCCATACATGGTTAAATCAGAAAAGAATATAGAAATAAGTTGCATTAATATCATTTGCGTCCATTTATCTATGTCCTACTCTAAGAAATTTGCATTTATAGCACAATAGAAATAAATACATCATAGAAACATGTAGATATGTATAAAAGGAAATCTCATAACATCATCAAAGGAAGAATCAAAGATCATCATGGATAAATGTCCATCATCAATGTCTATAACATAAAATAGTACATCAAAGGTACATCAATACAATGGTCCATACATCAAAGTCCTGATAAAAAATACATATGATACATCATCAATGCTATATCTAGATATCATGGGTCCAAATCTATCTCATGACCCAGTAGGGGTACCTGATCCATCTCCAACTAAAACTATGCCCGAACCCCCTGCACCATCGGGATCCCTGTTACCTGCTCTATCCTGTGCACTAGGAGGTTCCTGACTCGTGCTCGCACTAGTAGGTAACTGAGCCAGAGTAGCTAGAAACTGTTGTAGCATAGTCGTAACCTAATCCAATCTAGCTTTCATTGCAGTCATCCGTGCCTGTAGCCCCAGAACATCCTGCACTATATCATCTATAATGGGAGGAACTGGAGGTGCCTATGATGCTACAGGAGCCTATGGTGCCTGAGGCACTAAGGGTACCTGAGGTATCACCTATGCCATACTAACCTGTGGGTCCACCTATGGTCTCTATCCTTGAACTGGAACCTATCTGGCCACCTGGACATGTGTATGTCTATGTTTGGCCCAATCTGCATCAACTCTCAAAGGAACCTAATCTGAAGCTACCTATGCTTATTCTCGTCTCTTCCTAGGCTGCCTGAATCCATTGCCTCGGCCTCTCACATGTCCACCTCTCATCCAAGGTCCAGCTGCTCTCTATACCTAAGGTGCCCTAGGTACCCTCTAAAATCTACACCTATGTGATCTGTCGCCATCATCCCCATCATCACCATCATTTCCATCATCATCTAAGAGCTCATCAACATCAGGAATGGGCTCTACTAGATCAGTAAATTGAATGAACCGATGTCACAAAAACCACTCATGGTACTTAGCCAACATCCCTGCATCTGCCACCTATGGCATCATATCTCAAACCCCATATTCGAGCTGATCTATCTACAAAAAAGCTAACTAGTAGTCAACCTGTGCTCCCCACAATGATCTCTCAGCCTATACTCTGGCATAAAGTTTCATACCCTGTGGCATATCCTGCATCTACCCAAACTGATGGAGTACTCTCCCACATTAAAATCTCTGAATGACCAATGGTGATTGACCTATCATCCATCAAGGTGAAAACATATATGGTAACTTGTCATCATCCTCCCGCCACCTCTCACACTCCAGATATGGCCTCCATACCACCTGATCAATATCATCGATCGTATGTCTCCAAAAATTGACCTTGACTAGATGATGCTGGACAACCATGACATCATATATAAAAGCATATGGATAACCATGAGCCCGAACTCATGCTGAAACTAGCCTCATAATAGGAAGATGCTCCCAAGTCCATAATTGTAATAAAATAACACCCGCAGAAATAGCTGCACTGTGCCGATACACAATCTCATGAAGATCGTGATATAACTGAGCCAAAACACAAGAACCCAAATCCAATCTCCCTGGATGTGCAATTAGGTCCTCTAAAATCTGACCCCATCCAACCATGAAACCATGACCTCTCCTATCTAGTAAAATTAATCCCCCAATCATAGCTTCTAATAACACTGGTAAAGAGGGAAATGAGGCAAACTGTGCTCAAGTAATGCAATCATCAGCAATGGTGTTATCTCTAAACACCCGTCTGCATACACTACTATCATACACTCAATCATAATACACCCACTCTCCATGAGTCAGGATCATTAATAATCTATACACTTCCTCTGGCATAATAGTCATCTCACCCAGAGGTAAATGAAATGTATTATGGTCAGAGTGCCATTACTTTTCCATAGCTATCAACAAACCTTAGTTCAATTGAAACTGAGGGAGGTATAATAGGAAACTCAGCCCACATGTCTCAATCGTACACCGCTCATGAGGCATAAGCTCATCTACTAAATCAAAAATCCATAATGATACACCTTGTACCCGCAACTTGTGGTAATGTTCCTACATTTTGAAACAAAGTGCATCATGTTATTTTTTTTTTTGGTGAACCATTCTAAGTCAATCACAAAATATTAAATCTATCTTTTCTCTAACTTGAGCATATCAACTTACTGCTCCTAACCTCTATATCATGAGACACAAGGACAATTCGTAATCATTTTTAATCATATCTGATTGACCTATCAAACATTCATCATTATGACTTTTCTAATATCCTAAACACTACATGATATTTTGGATGAATATTTTCTAGCTTGGAATCTAATTGGGTCATCTGGACGATCAATCACACTGAGTTCATCTTTTTCCTATATCAAATTTCCAATTTTATGGTAGGTGGCACTTAAGTTAGTGTACGTAGATTTTTAAGCCCCGCGGATTTTTAATCTTTAAAAGTAGCTCTTTACCACTCGGAGGCGGTGCTTATCTAATTAGGTGGTCTTTTGCATGCCTACGTGACTTTTCACAACTCATACGCGGCCTTTAAAAACTAGGGTTTTTTCAGGCGGCTCATTACTATTTGGGCAACAATTTTACCCTAGTTCCTACGTGGCTAAGGATTGCGCCTACACAAATTTTCACAAGGCAGATGTGGCTTTTCTCTGCCCTACGTGGCATTTTACTTATCCTACGCTGCATTTTGATAAAATTTTCCTAGAAAGCAATAAAATGATGTATTAAATTCTATTTCAAAAGCAATCAATGCACTAAGAGAGTTTGAACCACTCATCATAGTTTCGTAGTTAGGAGGTCTCTGATATCTACGTGCTCGCTTGAATCTGTGCTCTCAAATGGGGACCACCATCGCTGTCAATCGTCAGAGGCTCAGAGAAAAATCTTAATAGTAAAAAGTGAAAATGAATAGTAAATTTGGGTTTTTCAACCTATTTAAGCTATTTTAACCTATTTTATGAGATTTTTGACCCAGTCAAACCTAATCTGCATATTCTGCACACTGGGGCATTTTTTAGACATCTTTCCACATCATTGAAATCGGAAATGCAATCATCTTAGATCTCTTCTATAAGAATTGTTCATGAAAAACTTTTACATATGATCAATATGATTTCATTTCCGAGGGGGCATCATCATATCATCAAACCGGGATTCTGCATCATATCTTGTATCAAATCTGGGGCATTAAAATTTCCAATTTTATCAATCAGAGATTTCATATCATGGTTTCATATCAGAGTTTCATATCAGGGTTTCATATCAGGGTTTCACATCAGGGTTTCACATCAGGGTTTCATATCAAAGCATCACATCAGAGTTTCATATTAGGGTTTCATATCAGATTTTCATATCAAGGTTTCATATTAGGGTTTCATATTAGGATTTCATATCAAATTTTCATATCAGTCAATCAACTCATCAACATCGAATCAATGATCAGGACAATCAAGATTTCTTTGAATCAATGGGCTTCACACATCAATTCAAAGAGGAGCATTTGTGATGTAGGAGCATCTTGGGTGTAAGGGCAATCTTGCATCACCCAAAAATATGTGTTTTTCTATTCAATAAGGGTTATTTTGTACAAAGCCATTATTTTTGGAAACTTACTATTTTTAGTAAGTTGGTCGTTTGAACGCAGAATGTTCTAATTTTCCAAGTGAAGGTTCATCTTAGTCATATAAGAATGCCAGTTGAATTTCATTGCCAGATCATCTGTATTGGCAAAGTTATTAAGGATTTACTGTTGAGATTTTAGGGTGCAAGATATTTGAGCTCAATTTTCAGGACCTTAGAGGCTCCGGATCGAGGTTGAACCCTTGGCTGACTTGCACTTTGCAAGTCAAGCACTGTAGATCGTGATCTCCCCTTTCTAGAAAGTGGTTATAATAGCCAATCGGAGCTACGGTTCAAAAGTTATGGCTTCCGGAAGTTGGGCTACCTTATCTCATGCTTTGTAAATATTTAAAGCCGACCCTTTTGTAATAAAAGAGAAAAAATAATTAAATGCTAAGGGTAGTCGGCCTTAATGGCTAGATTTCTGGAACCTTCTCGGGCGGTGGAAATTGCCTATATAAAGAAGGCCCGTAGTGTTGTCTAGGGCAGTTCTGGGTAGATCCAGGTAATTATTTGAGACTTTGTCCTACAGAATATTGTAAGGGGAATGCCCATGTGGCTTTGCATATTGTAGTTCTGAAAGTTTGTAATTCCACATTTGTGTAGATAATAAGAAGCCCATTTTCTATTCTTGCAAATTGTTGTTGCTTCTCTATTTCTGTTATGTGTTTGTGGCATTAAGGGGAGCATCCTTCATCAATTTGTAGACACCTAAAATTGACCAGGTGTATCTCAAGCATTCCAAACTATAAATCTTAGCCAAATACCTTAAAATGTCATCTCAATGCAAAACAAATGGATCAAAACAAATGGACAAAAATCAAATCAAATTAAAAGATCAAATAATCATGAAATCAAATAATTAAATTCAAGCCTAAAGGGATTAATCAAATTATGCAATTGATTTTTCAATTGTATAGTTCAAATCAAAAGGATCAAATCCAACCCAATCACCCTTCCATGGCTAATTTAATTAAATGATTGAGTTATTTAATTCCTAATATCTTTGAGACAACCAACCAACTTTCCCTCCATTTGAAAACACCTCAAAGATTTTGACTTAACCAAACTTTGATCATGATAAACTCACTCTACCCCCTACCCTTGGGAAAATGCTATAAGTACAAGCCATTTCCTTTGTGTTTGGGATCCAATAATTTTAAGACCAAAACCATCCTTACTATAGGCACATGGAGAGCATTTGAGAGCATTGGAGAGCTTTTGAGAGAATTTCAGCATTTGCATTAGCATTTTAGCATATCATATTTAGGACCATTTGTTATTTTCTCACATATCTTAGAGCATTTTGAGCATTTTTGAGCATTCTAAGCTAGATTGTAACATTTTTTTATCATTCATATTGCATTCTAGGATTTTCCTTGAGAGAGATTAAGCTGAGATCTCTCTTAACAAAGCTTGGATAGAGAACCATGAAATGAAATAGATTCTTAGCTTCAATTCTTAGATTAATTTGTATTGTATTTCCATAGAATTGTTGCTCTTAATATTAATTTCATGAAGGTGTATTTTCATACACACAGATCCACAAAAGAAAGATGATGTTATATTCATAATAATTAAGGATCAGGGACAACAACAAGAATTGCAGACATCAGGTGGAAAAGAAATTAATGTTGTTGATGAGACAGTGTAGGATACTTCAGTCATAGACTTAACAGAATTAGACCCTACAGACCAACTACAAAAAGATGAGGATGGCACTGCTCTAAAAGATCAAACCGACAAGCAGGACACCACTTTGGATACAACCCAAGCTACAACTTAGAGAAATATGTCTGTATTAATGAAGGCAATAAATATAGTAGAGGGTAAAGATTCATCTATTGCAAAAGACACAAGCACATGTGAGGATAAGGGTGATGCTGAAGTAATGGACACTACAGATAAAACAGAGGACACAAATGCAGAGAAAGATGCAACTAGTGATTAAAAAGATAACACTACTAATCAAAATAAGGAAGAAACACAAAATCTAGAGGAGGACAAGGAGAAAGATAAGAGTGAAGATGACAAGAAGGATGAGATGTAGAAGAAAACAGAAGAAAAATCTGTAGAGAAACCCAAGGTGGATGGAGATACATCTTCACCAAACCAACAGGTGCACCCTGAGTAGAAAACCCAAGAAGCATCTTCTACAAAGACTTCACCAAGAACTTTAGAGAGAAAAAATGAACTAGAAATGGTAGTTCACACATCTGCATCCCCACAAGTCTCAAAGAAGAAGAATAACAAACATAAGAATCCAGTAACACTGGATGAAATCATTGAAATTCCAGTTTGTGATCTGAGGACATTGGATCCAAATGAATTGACCAAGTATGCAAAACTCTATGAGAGAAAGGAAATGCAAGACAAATTAAGGAAAGCCACAAAGGAGGCAAAGTTACTAGAAGTGGTAAGAGGGATACTTTAGTAAATAGTACTAGACGTAGATATTGATCAGATAACCCTGATGCTTCATCAACTAGTGGCTCTCACAGAGGCAATCACATCATAGAACATCGATGCTGAGAAGGTCATGGAAGAAAGACTTAAATAGAAGTATGAGTTCAAGATATCTAAGAAGATAAGCCAGGAAGTGGCATTGAAAAAGGTAAAGCTTTCTGAATTGATTAGCACAATAGATCCAATAATCTCAGAAGCTATTACTTTGATACAAAAATTGTGTACACTTGATCAACTCACACAAGAGTATACCTGATGCAGAGCATAATGGAACTCAACCAAAATTTTAGGATCTATCTGATCCAATCAATGACTTCAACACGTTCATCAACCACTTCATCATATTAGAGGCATATTCAATCACCAAACAACATAAATATTATCTTCATCAAATCATTAGTCCTTCAGGACAATCTTCAAAGATTGATTTATTTGACCCATCAATTCATAATATGATTTTTTCTGGAAAGAATTAAGTTTTTAGAAAACATCAAGAACTACCATTTTCCAAAATTACAAAGTCTTATGATTCCATTTGATCCCTCAACCAGTAACAATTTCAGACTGCCACTTCTAGAAGCATTCTCAGAAAATTCACAAGCCCTGCTTGCTAGGGCATCAAATATATTTTTCAAAATAAAACCAAATGATCTCAAAAAAATTTCATATTAACCCTTTATGAGTCTAGTTTCATAATATTTGAGCCATTAAATTTTCCCATGGTTCAATCATGAGATAATCACAAACCCTCGCCTGTAACTCCATTTAAGACATTTTAAAAATAGTTTTTACAAAAATATTCATAACTTTCACCAACCTTCATAAAAATGACTCAAACCAAAAGGAAATGAAATTTTATTCACATATATGTTAAATGAATCCAAATAGAAATCTTAAATCCTCCATATGAATCCATACCAAATGTTTCATTATGACTATTCTCAGGAAGTTTGAAATCTGCAAACAACAACTTTCACCAAAACGTCCATAACTTCTTCATTTCTCAATGAAACAACTGCCAAAAAAAAAAAAAAGGAAGCTTATTCACTCTACTTTCTATATATACATTTTATACAACATTTTTAGGCCTTATATCTCCGTACAAGTCCTGGAATCAACATAAAAAATAGTGAAACCAATCAAAATAACTAAGTTTGAATACACCCAAATTGTTTCAAAATGTTATCCTTCTTCTCCTTCCTTCCATTTATGATTTGGTTCGACCATATAATGGTATTTAAAGAATATTTTATATTTCAAACCTCCCTAACTACCCCAAAACTGATGGAAAACCAATTTTACATCTTTTTGTTGCATTTTGACAATTTTTGCTTGACAACATTTGTTATCAAGTTGACAACTTTTACAACTTTTACAAAATGACCTTGCAACTTTTTAGAAACCTTACAAACATGTCACAATAGAATATTAATGAAATTTTACACCATTTACACCCTTCCATGGATGGGTTCACATCATTTTACCTTTTTGACCAATTTAGGCGTTAAATGGACAACTATGACAATTTTGACAAAATGGCTCATTTAGCCTTACATCAATGGACTCAATACATCACAAATGAAATTATGACATAAAATTTACTCAAATGGATCATGTTACGATATTATACTTATTTTGGAACCTCCTGGTTCTTTTCCTTGTACCTGGGTGCTCTTGCACCATACTCCCGACCTTCAAAAGTTTCCAAATCCCTTGGAAACATGGAACCAATAACCTGCAAGAAAAAAATTAGACCAAAAACCTCTCTCCTCTGCCTCTTCATGCCTCCCATCACCATAAAATTTTCCTTTAAGGACATGGGAATATCCTTATAGTCACCTTCTCATTTACTCCTGTCAGTGGAGTACACAATGGTTGCAACTTCATGTTACCTTATCAGTCAAAGATCCACCTTTACCTTGCTTCTCCAAACAACTCACCTCTTGCATCACCTAGGAGTCCCATCCTTCCTCTTTCCCTAGTCTCTTGGAAACCAACTGGACCACTCCTTGGCCCTAGACCTTCTCTTGGCCCTTGACTGAATTCCAGTGTCTATACACACAACACAAACTTCATATGCAACTGGTGGATAAGAACCTACAACCAAACCATTAGCAACACAAATCACCAAACAACTTGCTCAGCCTAGATCTTTTTCTGAGCTCTGATACCAATCTGATGTAGAGAATCATGGAACTCAACCAAAATTTTAGGATCTATCTAATCCAATCAATGACTTCAACATTTTCATCAACCACTTCATCATATTAGAGGCATATTCAATCACCAAACAATATAAATATTATCTTCATCAAATCATTAGTCCTTCAGGACAATCTTTAAAGATTGATTTATTTGACCCATCAAATCAAAATATTTTTTTTTTTGGAAAGAATGAAGTTTTTAGAAAACATAAAGAACTACCATTTTACAAAATTACAAAGTCTTATGATTCCATTTGATTCCTCAACCAATAATAATTTTAGACTACCACTTCTAGAAGCATTCTCAGAAAATTCACAAGCCCTGCTTGCTAGGGCATCAAATATATTTTTCAAAATAAAACCAAATGATCTCAAAAAAAATTCATATTAAACCTTTATGATTCTAATTTAATAATATTCAATCCATTAAATTTTCCTATGGTTTAATCATGAGATAATCACAAACCCTCGCCTATAACTCCATTTAAGACAGTTTTAAAATAGTTTTTACAAAAATATTTATAACTTTCACCAATCTTCATAAAAATGACTCAAAAAAAAAGGAAATGAAAGTTTATTCACATATATTTCAAATGAATCCAAATATAAATCTTAAATCCTCCATATGAATCCATACCAAATGCTGCATTATGACTGTTCTCAGGAAGTTTGAAATCTGCAAACAATAACTTTCACCAAAATGTCCATAACTTCTTCATTTCTCAATGAAATAACTCCAAACCAAAACAAAAAGGAAGATTATTCACTCTAATTTCTATCTATACATTTTATACAACATTTCCAGGCATTATAGGTCTATATAAGGCCTAGAAACAACATAAAAAAATAGTGAAACCAATCAAAATAACTAAGTTTGAATACACCCAAATTGTTTCAAAATGTTATCCTTATTCTCCTTCCTTCCATTTATGATTTGGTTCGACCATAAAATTGTATTTAAAGAATCTTTTACATTTAAAACCTCCCTAACTACCCCAAAACTGATGGAAAACCAATTTTACATCTTTTTGTTGCATTTTGACAATTTTTGGTTGACAACATTTGTTGTGAAGTTGACAACTTTTACAAAATGACCTTGCAACTTTGTAGAAACCTTAAAAACATTTAAAAATATAATATTAATGAAATTTTACACCATTTACACCCTTCCATGGATGGTTTTACATCATTTGACCTTTTTTACCAATTTAGGCCTTAAATGGACAACTATGACAATTTTGACAAAATGGCTCATTTAGCCTTACATCAAGGGAATCAATACATCACAAATGAAATTATGACATAAAATTTACTCAAATGGATCATGTTATGATATTATACTTCTTTTGGAACCTCCTGGTTCTTTTCCTTGTACCTGGGTGCTCCTGCACCAATACCAAAAAGATAGCACAAATAGATGTTGATCTTAAGACAAGTGCACAAAGTCTCACAAATAATGAAGAGGCAATTAAATTGCACAATGAGAAAATAAAATAGGCTCAAAAATTGAGACAGGACATATAGATTGCAGAGACAAAGTACAGAGATGAGGTAAATGAGCTCTAAGCTCATCTATTACTGACACTTTCACTACTACAAAAACATGTGACAGAGGCAAACACACTAATTAGTACCCCTGAAATGTCTATCTTAGACAAAATTTATGATATGCATGTGAGGCTAGAGCTAGAGCACATGGCCTTATATCTACTAAAAGAAAAATGGGAGAAATTGCTCGAAGATATCAAGACAACCCACTCTCATATTCTTGACACATTGTAAGTTGTACATTTTTGTCAATTTTTGGCATCTTATAAGTTGTACATTTTTGTCATCAATATCAACTAAAGGGGGAAATGATATGTACGGTTTAGTTATTATAAAAGGGGAAAATGAATAGAGGAAATGATATTTACATTCATACAACTGAAAGAGCAAAGAACAGGAAATATATAGTACAGAGGCAAGTATACATATGTACATATATACTTATACTATACCAGTGCATATAGTTAGGGGGAGTCATATAATGACAAGGATATAGACATGGTGTACATACTAAACACTTTAGTATTGTGCACATATCTATTTCTCATACTAATATCAAAGAGGGAAATTGAAGGCATTATATTTTTCCATTAGTATAGATAATGAAAAACATGATCTACACCATCAGTTTACACTACACTGACAGACAGGGCACAACACTACCCGATGCCAAGGTTAACCAATACTGCAAAGTTCAAAGCATTTTGATAAATACTATTCAGTGTTACCCAATGAAAAAAAGGTTAATGGAACTTGACAAGTAACAATAGTGCAACCCAAAGAAACAACAAAGAGAGGAACCCAACAGACAAAGGGAACCTGACGATTAGTTCAACAAAGGAATGCCGACAGACTTTCAGTTCAACCCGACAACCAAGAACTGATAGTCATTTACATCTCACAAAAAGTGGATCTGACCTTCCATGTCAGATAAATCATTGAAGTTATATTTATAGCTTCTTGATTTTCTTTTAAATCCATTATGTGCAGAGGAAGGAATTTTTTTATTACTGTTTTAATTAGTTTTACTGATTTAAAACATGCAAACTAAAGATCAAGGTCAAGTTGTAAACCTTGGATCTAAGAGTTAACATTATATTGCGTGATTCTAAGATAGGTCAAACACTTGTATAAATAGATGCTTAATCTATTGTAAATAGTTTTTGGTCAATGAATATTGTAGCCACAGAGAGCATATAGAGACCAAATAAGAGAATTCATGTAGAGGAACAAAAAAAAATCAAATTAGTTTCAAGAATAGGAACATAGGCTATCAACGAGCAGAGAAAGGTATTAATCAGTCTCTTAAGGTGATATTATTATTATGAGAGCCTTAATGGATTTGTAATAAAAAATTCTAGATTGCATATAGTCAGGTCAATCATATGTACTCATTCTAAAAAGTGTAGTACACATAAGAAATCCTTTAAAGAAAGGTGGACTTAACAGTCCTATTGTAAATCTCTTAACCGAGTGCACACTTAAATCAGTATTGCTAAAGCTCTTAATAGAGTAGATCTTAACTAGTCTCCACCTCAATACTCCTAACATGGTAGATCATCAGAAGTGATCAATTGTAAGCCTTTACCAATGCCCTTCCATTCTGTGGATAGTGAAGTTTTGTGGGTGTCATCCCCACCGTAGTTTTTACTTCCTAACAAGATTTTTCTGTGATACCATATCTTGTGTTATGTCTTTATCATTTTCATGAATGTTTCTATGAATGTTAAAAATAATTGAAGATTATGAATTAATGTTACATGTATAAGAAAGAACAACAGTAATGGTCGGTAATGTAGTAATAAATGATTACTAATAATGAATCGTGAAAGGTGTTAAAAGTTTTAGAGGTATTGGTTCACCCCTCCCCTCTCAGTACCACTTGCCATTAATTCCAACACATACTTCTACAACAACTCCTGCACTTCCTTTGGAAACTTTGTCTTCTTCACTTCTTTGTCTGCACTTTCTTCTTTTGGTTTCAACACCAATGCAAAACCAACTCCCTCTCCTTCTTCCAAGGCTTCTAAGAACTCCTCCTCATTCACCATGAGAACACATGGTCTATATGACTTTATCTTTTCATCTTATAGTAGTGACTGGATTTTGAATGTCACATTTTCCTTCTTGAAAGTGTATGAGTTCTTTGTACCATCATGCATGGCCTTTCTGTCGAATTGACATGGTCTAGCTAGGAGTAGGTGGAATGCATTCATAGTTAGGACATCACATAAGAATTTTTCCTTATACCTATGTTGGTAAATAGATTGTTCTTTTGAATTTAACTCTAAAATACCCAAAATACTTAAGAACAATTGAATACAACAGTTAGAAAATTGTTATTGAAAAACCAATTTCCCTCTAAATTTAAAGGTACAGCTCCCTTATAGGAATGATTTTTAGTGAATCTTGATCTTTCCTAATCTAACAGAGGTATGTTCTTGACCTGAGAATAGAAGAGGTGAACCAAGCTAAACCCAGATGAGAAATAGCGTAGGTGGGGTGAATTCAACTTTAAATCTAGCCAACTTTGAGATTTCATCAATCATATTAACTCCCAAAAATGGTAATGCATGAAATTATACTAAAAAATGCAAATACAAAACTAGATATTAATGATGAAAAGATAAAGGATCAATCTATTTCATAGAAATGTTTCCCAACTCAGGATAACAATGGATCTTCCCCTAAATTAACTGTATCAAATCATGATACAGAAATCTGGTTTGAATACAAATTGAAAATATAACTTCAAAGAAACATTTGAATTCAATAGAAAGACAAATGAAATGCAATGGAATAGTTAAAGAAATGGTATTTAGGCACACACAATTGACTCAGAAAAATTCTATCTTTCACACCAAAATTTAGCTGACCTTTGTATTGATTTTGGAAATAGTACATATAGAGTCACAGATTCGACCGTTACACAAGGGGGTTAACCGAAATGGTTCAACTTCCCCAACCAGAAATGATAATAAAATTTTTATCCATTACAACATTAATCAACATTTGGTACAAAGACAGAATCTATTCAAGCTTTTGTTTCATTCCCTTTGCCTATTTTAGCCCTATAAGCAGTAGTAGTTGTGATAACTCTGATGAGCTCTTCATGTCTCTTGATGTGGACATTGGTGTATCATATGAGCCATCTAGAATGATCCTTACCTAGAATATTAATGGTATCTATTTGATACTTCAATTATTCCATGGCCCTATAAATACATCCACTCAACTACTGGAGCTCTAGCACTTTGTCCAAATGGGTGGAAGATGGCTCTAAAAGCTTGTCCACATAATCAAAAAATGTTTTCTCCATATTGGCCAATCCTAGATCATTTCTTTGCCTTTCTCACTCATTTTCAAGCTAAAGTGGTCATATCCTTGAATCTACCTTCCTTGGTTGGCTTGGCCACTTCCATAGTGAAGTGTCTAGTCTTAGGGTCATGACCCAGATTAGACATCATCTTTACTTTCTTATGTTTTCTCATAGTGGCCTTGGGCTGAAAGGCTTATGACAGAGTGTCTTTCTTGGAAATTCCTTCTTCTGCCCTCTTCCTCTTGCGTTCCAGAGTATTTTCTATCCATGACTCTGAGCTAGTAACTTTTTTGGTAGAAACCAACTCCTCAATGAACAACTTCCTTATGACTGGGGGCGTATGCTATGGTATTGAAGAAAATAGACTTACCGAGGTAGGAGAAGAGGACACCAATTTGGCTACTGAAGGAACCTTCTACTTTTTCCTGGCCTCTTCTTCTAATTTTGTGGTTGAGGAGTATCTTCACCCACTTCTACTATGACAGGAGACCCTCACCTTGGAGAATCTTTGGTTGAAGTGCCAACTGGTACATCTATAGCGAATTCTTTTTCTGGTTTCTCTGGTTCTACACCTTTGGTGGTTTCCTCTATTGTTATAATATTTGGAAGTAGACCTCCTCCACAAGTATTCTTTGGTTGAACTTCTTTTTCTGAAAGTTCATCGCCTCCTCCAACTGGTTGAAATGAACTCTTGGTCATAGTTGGGAGTATCACTAAAGAAGTTGTTGCAATTTTGGAAGTATCCTTAGCCATGGTCCTTTAAGTAGGAGGCTTCCTTTCCTACCTCTTCCTTCTTCATGCCGCCCATTCAACCCACTACTCTATCCTCTTATAAATACCACTCATTAGAGTCTGAAAGTCACTTACGGCTTGATGTAGCATGGGCTTAGAACTGATGGAGAGAGGTTTGATCTTCTTAAGATAGGTATTATCATACATGTGCTAGCCATAATCTAGTAGCCCCTCAACTGCAATATTGACCTTGAACTTTTTGATTTGTTCAATGTTTAATCTGGCAACAAATATGTCTCTGCTCTCCAAATCGTCTCTACAATTGGCCCAATAGTCTTCTATGTCATCAACATGGTGGATAGCTCAGCTCATTTGTAGGTAATCATGAGCATAATTAAATGGATCATATTGGGGTCTTAGAACATCATAGGTTTCCAATGAAAACCTCTTGGAGAATGCCTTAGAACATTCTTCACCTTAGAGCGGGAAGAACAACTAGAAGCTCCAATATTCATGGGGAAGTCGTAGCCTTTCTTCCTAGCATCAACACAAATCACATTCACTTGTAGCACTTTCCTCATCACCTCCACCAGTATGATCATATCCATAGGATATCTGGGTAGCTTCAAAGGGAAGTTGTCAAAACCTACAAGATGAAGGTATGAGAAATCTCTGAATTGAATAAAATAGATTCTGAATTGGCTGATAAAAGCCATGGCTTCAGGAGAGAATCTCCTTTCTGGATAACCTTGTAGCTCCCTGCACAATCTTATTGTAAATGCATCATTAACCTAAAAATATTTTGCATAACTATTGTGCAATTGCAAAGACAAGAAAAATTTGTAACTCTTAACATCATCAGAAAATTCCTCTAATCTAGGAAGCCCTGGCCAAATTTGGATTGTTGCCAAAATATACAAAAGGACTGAAGACATATAAAATTTATTCTGGCACTTAGCTCTATCTAGGGCCTCCAAGAGGTTTTCACTTACCATAAGGGCCCAATCAATGAAGTGATGTTGGGAACAGATTACCTGAACTAGGAAGAAGTGATGATCAACAAAATTGAGTGCCTCACTCTCACCTCTGATACTATGGAGTAGCACCAAAATGTCTTTGATCTCTAACTTTACATTAGTGCCATATAGTGTCTTTGGAAACTTCCCTTTGGCACTCTTGGTCTCTTGAAACCATTCTTTCATTATCTCCTTCTTCCAAATTGACTTTGTGGTGATATATTCAGTCACCACCCAACTGTATGTCATTTTTGAATACTCAGCTTGCTCTGGGATGCGAAGTGAGTTCTAGATCAATTCTCTATCAATGGATAGCAACACCGTATCTTTGGGAAAGAGGATTTTCCTAGTATCTAGGTTGTATTGATCGATGCATTTCTAAATGAATTCTAGGGCTTGAACAACCATGGGAAAACCAATGGCTTCAACTAATCTGCTCTCCTTTAGTTTCTCAGTGATGGGATGAATTTGATCTACTTTTAGTCTGTTCTGAAAGTTCTTCATATCAAATAACTTCAGAGACGTATCTGAGATCTTATGCCATTCAAAAGTAATGTCATTCATTCTATCGAATCCTATAAATTTGGATGCCATAGTTCAAATGATTTTATTCGGGAATGAAGAATATCTTTTAATAATGTAGGGGCAAAGAACAACTAGTATTAAAGGCTTCAAATTCAAACAATTTTTTAAGAAAATAGTAGCTCCTATTGGCAACCTCCAACTGATCTTATAAATTTTGAATTCTTACCATTTAACGACTGACTTCCCATGCCACATGAATGAAAAGACCTCAACATTAATGAAACAGTCTGTTATGAAGTAAAACATCTTTATTTGAATTAATTACTTTGCTCTTACAGGCCGTTAAGAAATGTCTTTTCACTTTAGTAACAGCAATCATAACTTTTCTGAGGTAGCGAAAAATTACTTTTCCACTTCTCCTATTGGTGGAGAAATGCTTGTGGAGTGCTCTCGGTTCAAAAATCTGCCAAAGGGGAAATTTGGTCTATCAAGGTGCCAAAATGGCATGTGTGTATTTCATTTACCTTCTTTATATCTCAGATTCTTTGTGAGATAGATTCTTCCTTGAAATCACTTCATTTTAATGGCTTAGTGGAAAACACACTCCATAGGTCGAAACCCGCCTGTTGGAGTAGTGGAAAAGCCATTTTCGGCTTTTTCGCCTTTAGACTTATTTCTTAGATTTATTTCTATTTAATCATTCCTCTTAACTTGTAGAGGTGTAGATCTAACACCGCAGTCCTTCTAAGATTAAGGGATCCATTTTAGAATTGCACTTCGTGCTGAGACACCACTTAGTATTCATCGGTGGAAGATGCACCCTTCTCATGCTTTTCTTCTGGTGGAGAAGCCCGAACCCAATTTTCTGCCAAGCTACAAAATGAAGAGTTATGGCTGAATACTTTAGTTGCATGCAAAAATGATGTTAGAAATCTTCCAACCATGGCCTTTACCAGATTGGGAACTTAACCTACCCAATGAAAAAAAATCTCAAATACAGATTCCCTCCGGCTCACAAAAGAGAGAAATCAAAATGGGGAAATTTGGTAAATATCTCCTATCCTAAGGGGATAGCTAGACTTAGACTTAGGACTCACATGAAGCTTTCAAGACCACTACTACACATCAAACATCCACTTTTGTCTAAAGGTATGTAAACCAAAATTTGGGCAACAGCTGGCTCTGTCTGGGGACTTGGAGATTCACATGTCCAAGAAAGGAACTCAAGTCTCTAGTTTGGCAAGGCTCAATAAAAGGCGGCTCAAAAAAAACTAAAGAAAGACATGGAAAGGAAAGCAGGAAGGAAACCTAACTAGGAAAACAAAAATAGGAACTAGATGTAACTATGGTACAATATAGGGGTTACCTATTTTCAATTGAGATCTGGTAGAGTTTCAAATCCTGATCATTATACGTCAGGGGTAGTTCTTCACCATCTGGATATACCAATTTAAAATAATTATTCTCAAATGCTTGATGGATCTTTAAAGGTCCTTTCCATAGTGTTTCAAATTTTTTGTGCATGCCTTTGGGTGCCCTGCATTTGTCCCACAATAGCACCATGTCTTCCTCCATAAATTTTTGAGGTCTACTATTTTTATCAAACAAGTTCTTCACACACATTTGATGTCATGTGGTATGATCAACCATTTTCTCCCTTTCTTCTTCTAGTTTTCTCAGGTACAAAATCCTCTTTTCTAAATCATCTTCATATATGCCATCCTCTACTATTGTCCTTAGTTTGCAAGTAACTAACTCTAATGGTAATGGAAGGCTGGCTTCTACCCTATAAACAAGTTCAAAAGGAGATACACTGATGGTTCTTTTGGGAGTCACTCTATCTGCCTAGAGAGCTTCATAGATCTTCTTGTGCCATGTTTTTTGGTTGTCTGCTACAAGATTTTTCATGATGTTTACCAAATTTTTATTGCTAGATTCAGCTTGACCATTCCCTTAAGGAAAATAATTGGATGAGTGACTAATCATGATGCCCTACTCAAATCAAAATTCTATAATTTCTTGAGAATAAAAGTATGAGGAATTATCCATAACTAACTTAATAGGCACACAGAATCTTACCAAAATGTTTTCTTTGATAAACTCACATACTACTTCCGAAGTAGTTCTCTTGGTTTCTTTTGCCTCTAGCCATTTCGTGAAGTAATTAGTCATAGTGATTATGTAGGTATGACCTGCACTAGATGTGGGGTTTATAGGACCAATAAAATCAAGACCCAATTTTTGAAAAGGACCTTCAATTACCATTGGTCTCAGAGGTAGTGCTGCCAACTATGGTTTTTCAGAAAACATTTTGCATTTCTCACACCTTGCTACCCAATGATATGCATCTCTAAACATTCTTGGCTAGTAATAAAACTGTCTTAAAATCTTGAATGTAGTGACTGATCAGGAGAAGTGTCCTCTGCAAGCTTCATCGCGAAACACGTTTAACAACTTCTCTTGCTGTTGTCTGACGACACACCGGAGGAAAGTCCCATCTAGAGATCTCTTATACAATCTATCTTTCCAGATTGCATATTTAGAAGATTTTAGTTTTAGGCCCCTTCTTTTCTTCAAAGTTAAACCTTTAGGGCATTCACCATATGTCTGGTAATACACAATATTTTCAAACCAAGGGTATTGCATACTTACTGTCAAAACCAAGTGTACTGCTTCTAAGTTTTTGTCTGTTTGATTTTATGCCATTGCCTTGTATAGCGCATTTCCCCTCACCAGCTTGGTGGGCTTGATCTCTATGTCATATTCTTTGGTTTTAGCTACCCATCCTCCTCTTTTGTTACATCCTACATCTTTTTGAGTCAAGATGCTTTTTACTGCAATATCAAGCACATACACAAGAGAGTGTGAGTGTAGAATGAAAAATCTAAAATTCTTTAAAGCCTTTACAACTATGAAAGCATGCTTTTCAGCCTAGGAGTATCTCAACTCATGATCTTTTAGAGGTGTTCTCATAAAGGAAATGGGAGATTGAATTCCCTCTTCATTCTCCTGCATGAGAATGGCTGATAGAGTATGTTTAGAAGAGTAACAATAGATTATGAAATATTTCTTATAATCTAGGTTTCATAACACAAGAGCATTCGCTATGGAGTTCTTTATGATTTTGAAAGCTTGTTTACCAGGTTCATTCCACTTCAAACTCACATTTCCTTTCATCATGTCTACTATGCATTTGGTGATTTCGGAAAAATCTGGAATGGACCTCCTGAGAAAGTTTACCTGGCTGAAAAATGATTCACTCTAGTTTTGTTCATAGGTAAACTCAATTGTTGGATTTTTCTTACCCTTTCTGATTCAATCCTTATGCCTTCTTGAAGAGACAATGTGGCCCAAAAATTTCCCCTTAGTTACATATAAAATTGACTTCTTGGGATTCAATGAAATCTCGTCTTCCCGACACCTTTGCAATACTCTCTTTAAGTCATTTATGTGATCTACTCTTTTCCTAGAAAATGCAGTAAGATCATCTAGATACATACCAATGATTTTTTTCTTCATATCACTAAAGGAAAAGTCCATTCCCCTCTAAAAGGTAGCCCCGGTGTTGATTAACCTGAATGGCATTCTATGGTATGCGAAGGTGCCCCATGGAGTAGTGAAAGCTATTTTATGCTGGTCTAATTTTCAACCTTGATCTAGTTATACCCTAAGAAGTCGTCTAACATGGATATCATTTCTACTCTGGCCACAATCTACAAGAGATGATCCATATTGGGGAGTGTGTAAGTTTCCTTCAAGGAGGATTGATTAAGGTTTCTGAAATCAACACATATTCTTATTTCTCTATTCTTCTTCCTCACTGGTACTATATTTTCTACCCAGGTAGAATGGTGGATAGGGTATATGATCCTTGCTTTCAACATTTTATCAACTTCCCTAAATATATCATCAGCAACTTTAGGGTTGTAACTCCTTTCTTTTTGTCTGAATGGAGTTGCCTCAGGTTTCAAAGGAATCTGGTGTTTGAATTTCCCATTCATAAAACTTTTCAAATCCTCATAACTCTAGGAAAAAAAATCTTGGTATTCTAGGAAGAGTTTCCTAGCCTCTTCCCTCTCATTTTCAGTGCATCATTTCCAAATTTTGATCATCTTGGGATCCTTCTCGGTTCCTATATTCATCCCCTCATATTCACCAATGGTAGGACATCTCTCGATTCTCTTCTTATTAACAAAGGTGTCATGCCTATTGAAAAGATTCTCAAGAATGACCAAATGTTGGGGAATGATGTTACCTTGTAACTGGATCACATCAGACTTATCTTTCTTTTGATTTTCATAATGTTATCCTTTATTTCTATTAGGGACATATTTATGGAAGCTACCACCGCTTTCTAGGAAGAGAAGGAGGTTCTGGTTATCTTCAAACACTTGCCAATATTCTACATTATCTGACACAGATGGTTGATATACAATCTCCACTTGGTACTTCTTATCTTTGAATTCTAGGTGAGGGAGGAGTAGCGATGCTGACATGGCCAAAGATTCTATGTTAGAGTTTAATTCTCTTGGCATAGATTCAATAAAGAATGCATCTAGTGCCTCTATTTCGTCCCATACTTTGTTTCTGTAATTTTTTAATCTATGATTTTTTACAAAGTATTGATTCGTTACTTGATGCACAATCAGCTCAGCATCACCATGAGCTCTCAAGATCTTCACACCTTTTTCCTTTGCAGCAATAATGCCTAATATGAGGGCTTCATACTCGACAGTATTTTTGGTGTTCCCAAACTCCAATTTATAAGCCATGGGTTCACATACCCCATCTAGTGATATCAAGAGCACACCTGTACTAGATCCTGAAGATGCACAATTGCCATCAAATTCAAGGGTCCAGATCTGTGGTGGTGTTTCTTCAGTGGAAAACTCCTTTTCCTCTTCCCCAAATTCCATTTCCTCATTATGGTCATCAATAAATAGCATATAGTTACCAAATTCCAATTCTCAGTATAGAATTTGGGCTTTAAGGTCATCAGATTTTAGTACTATAAACTTATATTTCTCCTCTAGGACCAGTTTAATCTTTTTATTGCCTACTAGGATTAAAGCTTGAGACCAATCCAGCTTTATCTCCCCTCCAAGGTCTATAAAAAAACTCCTGCTTAATAGTAAACCATAACTAGCAGGTATATCAGCAACAATGATTGTTAGCAACATCTTCTTTTTGAGGTGTGCCACTAGGACCACTTGAGCATCTTTAATTTGACCAACCAGGGGTACTTTCTTGGAATCCATAGAGTAACATCTACCATGGTCTTTAGTGAGGATAATTCCTAGAGCTTTAGCTACAGTTGATGGCATGACATTATCTGAGGCTCCGGAGTCTATTATGGAATTTCTTAACTTGCAACCATTAATATATAATGAAACATAGAACAGGTCAGGCTTTTGGCCTAGAAGGTGGCCAAAGCAAAAGGTTCTCCTTGCTTATTTGGTTCTACAAATATAAACTCATTTTATATAGTATTCATTACATTTTGGTTTAACTCTGGATTCCCTTCTTCACAGTAATCTACTAGATTTTGTAGTTCTATGGGATTACACTTAATGTAGTCTATAGGGGAAATTTGAATTCTGGAATCTCTACAAAATTAAATAATGTCAAAAGAGATTTTCTCCTTACCTGGTTGTATAATTCACACTCCTTGATTGGCTTCCTTAGAATAGGAGGTAGATGCCTCATTATTTTTAAGTGGAGGTGTTGAAGTAGGGCTTTTATCCTTCTGAATCTAGGTCAAGACTGTATAAGAGGTCCCATCTATGCAAGTGTAGCATGTTGTTTCTTGCTTTGAATCTGATTCATACTCTAAATATAAGTTTTTAGAGTCACCATGTGAGTATGAATCTGGTTCACCTTCGGACACTCAAACATTCTACTCATCATTTTGATGCATTTTCCAAGCATGAGCTACATCAGGGTAGCTCTCTCCATCATGATCAGTAGTTATGTGGAAGGCACACATGTTTCCTTTTTTAGGAGGATATTCTATAGCTAGCCTCTATGGTAGAGTAGTTAATTGTAACACCTTTCCATCATCAGTCCTCCCCTCGTTGTTTCTCCTAGGCTGATCCCAAAAGTTTCGCCGGTAAGGATTATTAAATTTGGGAAGTTGCCTCTTGAAGGCAATGAATTCATTGGATAATTTTTGAATCATCTCATTTGATGACATAGTATAGCTACTATTGGTTCTAGATTGTATTTAGCTTTTCCATTTCCCAAATGAGATAATATGGTCCTCAAGTTCTACAACAACTCTCTATGTGGCATCCAAATCTATAGAATTCACCCTTCTTAGATCATAATTGATGTCCGACAGCATAGCACTCATGAAGAATGTTTTCAAATTTCACACCATAGGCCTGTTAGCTACTGGAATATGATTTACAAGCTTGTTGATTTTAGCTATAAAATCCCTCATATTGATAGAGGGTTCTTTCTTGATGGAAGTTAATTGCGTCAATAGGGCATCCTCATCTTCAGTAGTTTTAAACCTTCTTTTAAAGGCAGCTCTCATGGAAGCCCAATCAGTGACAGAAGAATTAGGTAAATGGTGAAACCAATTAGTGGCACCCTCAACAAGGGTCTCAAAAAATAATCTAATGGCCACATCCTCATCTCGTACTACTAGGATATTGACTGAAGCAAAGAAGGAAGCAATGTGCTTATCTGTAGATACTTTCCCATCTCCAGAAAATTTAGGAAAGTTCTTTCTAGAACCTGAAGGGAAAGGATTATATGCTGCTAATTGCAGAGGTCCGACTGTGATAGCCCAAGGAAGTTCCATAGCTACTTGGGGTACATAGGGTGTTAGATTGATAATGGGAGGGGAAACTACTTTGTGTAAAGTTAACACTTGGCAAGTTGTGGACAACTTGGTAGTTTGCTTAGGAGGTGAAGAACGTATACTCTGGTTCCTTGTGGTTCTATTTCCTCGGTGAGGTACTTCTAAAAGACCAAAGTTAATATTTGCAAGTCTTTAAAAGACTGGGTCTGGGCTACCTTCTTTCTTTGTACTCCTAAGAAACCTTTTAGGCTCTATATTTTCAACTAGTTCTGTAGCCTAGCTTCATGCTCTGCTTGGTGTTGTACCCTTCTTAGATTTCTCCTTTTGATGACTATTTCAAGTGCTTCTTCTCTAGCTTCTTCCTGCCTTAGCACTTGACTGGCATTTCTATAATGTTCGGTGTTTCTTCTGTATCTCCAAACAAAAGTATTTAGTGAGGAAATAAGATTCTCTTGATCATCTTGGAATCTGAGATTCGGCTGGACCATAGGAATTATGGTTTCATAAGGAAGCACCATATTTCTCCATGATATGCTTCTGGTGTAATGAATGTTTGTCTCCCTAGTAGATTTTCCAAAAATCTATTCGTAAATAGATTGTTATTTTTAATTTAACTCTAAAATACCCAAAATACTTAAGAATAATTGAATACAACAGTTGGAAAATTGTTATTGAAAAACCAATTTCCCTCTGAATTTCAAGGTACAGGTCCCTTATAGGAATGATTTTCAGTGAATCTTGATCTTTCCTAATCTAATAGAGGCATGTTCTTGACCCAAGAATAGAAGAGGTAAACCAAGCTAAACCCAGATGAGAAATAGCTTAGGTGGGGTGAATTAAACTATAAATCTAGCCAACTCTGAGATTTCGTCAATCAAATTAACTCCAAAAACTGGTAATGCATGAAATTCTACTAAAAAATGCAAATGCAAAACTAGAGATTAATGATGAAAAGCTAAAGGATCAATCTATTTCATAGAAACATTTCCCAACTCAGGATAACAATGGATCTTCCCCTAAATTAACTATATCAAATCATAATACAAAAATCTAGTTCAAATATAGATTGCAAATCTAACTTCAAAGAAACATTTGAATTCAATAGAAAGAAAAAATGAAATGCAATGGAATAGTTAAAGAAATGGTATTTAGACACACAATTGACTCAGAAAAATGCTATCTTTCACACCAAAATTTAGCCGACCTTATTATTGATTTTGGAAATAGTACATATAGAGTCCCTGATTGGGATGTTATAAAAAGGGGGGTAACTGAAACAGTTCAACTTCACCAACCAAAAATGATAACCAAGGGTTTATCCATTACAACATTAATCAAAATTTGGTACAAAGAGAGAATCTATTCAACCTTAAGTTTCATTCCCTTTTCCTAATTTAGCCCTATAGGCAGTGGTAGTTGTGATAACTCTGATGATCTCCTCATGTCTGTTGACATGGACATTGGTGTATTAGATGATCCATCTAGAATGCTCCTTAGCTAGACTCTTAATGGAATTTGTCTGATCCTTCAATTCTTCTATGGCCTTATAAATACATCCACTCAACTGTTGGAGCTCTGGCACTTTGTCCAAATCGGTGGAAGATGGCTCTTACAACTTGTCCACATAATCAGAAAATGATTTCTACATATTGGCCAATCCTATAATTTCTTTGCCTTTCCCACTCATCTGCGATTCTGTGTGCAAACCTTGAAGAATCTTAAAGTATTTTCTCTATTCTTCCTTGGCCTTAACATCTACTTGCTATAGCCCCATCTTGGCCTAGATGACCATCTCAATTTCAAACTCTAGGCTTTGAAGCCACTTGATTAGAGGTTCATCTCCCTTTTGCAAAATCTTTTCTTTCAATGCATCTTTGGTCTTCATCTTTACTGCTACATGGAGTGTCACTATTCACTCTTGACACTTCACTCTCTTAGATGCAAGAGTTTGCAAATTCTTCTCAATGTTATTTATTTCTGTCTGCAATCTCAAGAGAGCATTACCCAAGTGCTCAACAACTACCAATCCCTCAAATTTGAGCCTCTCAACCCATCCCTTTCTGATCTATGCAAAGTGCCTATCCTCTGGCATCTTGGATAATATAGCTTGATTCTCCACCACACTAGGATCAAAGGTTGTTTGGGTGCTAGGGACGCTTGCAATATAAGTGAGGAGTTGTCTTATGAAATTAGTAAGCTCAGCCACTTCTACCTTCAGTTGAACCTTGGTAGTCTTGAGCTCCTTGAGTTCTTCCTCTATCACCACATTAGTAGATTTCCACTAGTCCAACTTTGTGTCATGATGAGCCAACCCCATATCAAATGAATGCAACTAAAAGTATGAAGTGGTCATATCCTTGAATCTACCTTCCTTGGTTGGCTTGGCTACTTCCATAGTGAAGTGTCTAGTCTCAGGGTCATGACCCAGAGTAGTCATCATCTTTACTTTTTTTATGTTTTCTTGTAGTGGCCTTGGGCTGAAAGGCTCGTGATAGAGTGTCTTTGTAGGAAATTCCTTCTTCCACTCTCTTCCTCTTGCATTCCAGAGTATTTTCTATCAATGACTCTGCACTGGTAACTTTTTTGGTAGAAACCAACTCCTCAATGAACAACTTCCTTATGACTGGGGGCGTAACCTTTGGTCTAGAAGAAAATGGATTTATCGAGGTAGGAGAAGAGGACACCAATTTGGCTACTGAAGAAACCTTCTGATTTTTCCTAGCCTCTTCGTCTAATTCTATGGTTGAAGGAGTTTCTTCACCCACTTCTACTATGACAAGGGACCCTTGCCTTGGAGAATCTTGGGTTGAAGTGCCAATCGGTACATCTACAGTGACTTCTTTTGCTGGCTTCTCTAGTTCCACACCTTTGGTGGGTTTCTTTGTTGTTCCAATATTTAGAAGCGGACCTCCTCCACAAGTCTTCTTTGGTTGAACTTCTTTTTTCGTAGGTTCATGTCATGACCAAAAATTTGCGCCCAAAAACGCAACAATTTTTTTTTTTGAAGGTGAAATTAAATAGTAATATTATTGACAAGAGGGTCAAAGGGGAATCACAACTTGTGTCAACATCTCTTAACCCTAATCGCTTCTAAAGTTAAAGGTTCACAAGTTGAGGGTTACCTAAATTTACATGTCATCCTGATTATTCATTAATAGAGTTTGATGATGTGGAGAAAGAGAGAGACTCCCTATCCTCCATCTCTAGGGCTATTCAAAAAATTGGATTTACTTAAAAGCTAAGGATTCTGCGTTAATTAAAAACCCTCTAGGTTATGGTACTTCTTTAATATTATTTTTATAGTAGTCACTATACTAGACACATATATTGACCACATATAAATAACATTAAGAGTCCCTAAGTTTACCTAAAAATTTTAATTAGATTTTCCCTTTAAAAATATCTATAATTTCCAATTAAATCTTCATCCTTGATATCTCAAATTTTATTTTATATTATTTTGTTTTATTCTATTTAATAAAAAATCACATTATTAATGTCAGGACGGAAATAAGATTTGATAGATATGTCCTTAAACCTTAAGCGTTTATCCTAAATTAATGAAATGCTTGCAATGATTATTTCGTGAATTCACTACAAGTAGATAATATTAATGTTATAGTGAGTTTATTTAAATAGCTAACATCTCCCTTAGTAATTATTATTATTCTCTTCATTAATATATTTTTCAACATTAATCCATTTAACTTGTTCAACTCTTCATAAAATAAAAACACCTATAATAAAATGACTTAACTAAATCTATTATTAATGCTCTAATCAAGGGAATGTAATCTTCCCATTAAAATGAGACAAAGGAATAAGGAAAATAATTTTTTAATAGCTTAAGAGAAAGAAAAAAAGGTTTCCCCCTTTTTCTCAATCTCCATTTGAAATTCCTAACCCTAATTTTAAAATTAGGGTTAGGGTAGAATATGGGGTTGACTAAAAGAGTTTTTATTTATTTATTTCCTTCTTCAAATCTCCCCCCTTCCAAACCCTAATATTTTTAGCCCTCTTTTGTGCAGGTCAACAATGGAGGATGGGGAGATAGCAAGATTTGCATATATATATATATATATA
>MU227465.1:3948524-3959760 GCA_018584345.1 Thuja plicata | reverse complement strand
CTATTGGTATAACAAGTGGGCTACCTAAAAATGACCCCAAAACACCCCTGGACACTCCACAACCCCTCTAAAAGTCCACTCTAAGAGTAATTTCGAAAATTCAATGAGGTGAACACACTCCCATCTCTCAACCCAAGGTATGCATATGTGGATTCACTAATGTACTAATCTAGGTAGGTGGACAACCATTCCCAAGTTGACATGTCATGGCCTTAAGTACAAAGCACAAGTGTCAAATGACACACACAAAATTTACACATCACTAGGCCATGTCATATCCACTTAGGAAAAACTCACAAATAAATTAAGAAATACATTTAAAGATTAAACTTTCACACTCATCCAATTACTTTTATGAATAAAATTATGAAACAACAAGGTCTTGTCTCTCATCAGACGCAACCTTGGCTCAACTGAGTTCACATATCCCTTTGTTTGGTTCCCCGAATAAAATACCATGGTTTCTTACCTGCACACTCAATTCAATATCAGTAGTCCGAGAAAATAAATATACATCATAAAGAGATAAGCAATATTCAGAATATAAGGACATCATCAATATACTAAGTCATTACTAAAGATCACAAGATCACATAATTCTCTTTCTAAGAATTTATCATAAGATAAAATTCACATTGCAATAAATTGAAATTCAACATTTAAATCAAATAAATCCAAATCTGATCAATAACCATAACATAATCATAATGAGTTTCCAAATCAATAGTCTTAGAATAAAGGTTCATAATAGGAAACATAATATAGTCCATAAGGTGCATCATAAAGCATCATGTGTCCATACATTCAAAATAATCAAATCCACTGCATAAAGCATAAAGTCCATAATATCTATAGTGCATCAAAAGCAAAGTATCGTATGCTAAATCTATCATAAGTAGAAAACTGGAAAACTACGATGGGCTTCGGGGTGAGGCCTCACAGTTCATCACCTCCTCCAGCTGGTTGAGGTGAACTCTTGGTCATAGTTGGGAGTATCACTGAAGAAGTTATTGCAATGTTTGAAGTATCCTTAGTCGGGGTCCTTTGAGTAGGAGGCTTCCTTTCCGACCTCTTCCTTCTTCTTGCTGTCCATTCAACCCATTTCTCTATCCACTTATAAATACCACTCATTAGAGTCTGCAAGTCACTTACCGCTTGATCTAGAATGGGCTCAGAACTGATGGAGAGAGGTTTGATCTTCTTGAGATAGTTATTATCATACATGTGATGGCCGTCATCTAGTAGCCCCTCAACTGCAAGATTGACCTTGAACTTTTATATTTTTTCATTGGTTAATCTGGCATAAAATCTATCTCTTCTCTCCAAATCATCTCTACAATTGGCCCAATAGTTTTCAATGTCATGTACATGGTGGATAGCTCAGCTCATTTATAGGCAATCATGAGCATATTTAACTAGATCATATTGGGTTCTTAGAACATCATAGGTTTCCAATGAAAACCTCTTGGAGAATGCCTTTAGAATATTCTTTGCCTCAGAGAAGGATGCACAACTGTAGGCTCTGATAGTCATGGGGAAGTCATAGCCTTTCTTCTTGGCATCAGCAGAGATCAAATTCACTTTTAGTGCTTGCCTCATCACATCCACTAGGATGATCATATTTGTAGGATATCTTGGTAGCTTCAAAGGGAAGTCGTCAAAACCTATAAGATGAACATATGATAAATCTCCAAATTGAATAAAATAGCATCCAAATTGGCTGATAAAATCGATGGCTTTGGGAGAGAAAATCCTTTCTTAACCACTTTTTAGCTCCCTACACAATCTCATTGTAAAATGCATCATTAACCCAAATATATTCTGCATAACTATTGTGCAATTGCAAAGAGGCAAAAAATTCATAACTCTTAACATCATTAGGAAATTCTCTAATCTAGGAAGCCTTGGCCAAAATTGAATTGTTTCCAGAATATACAAAAGGACTGAAGACATATAAAATTCATTATGGTGCTTAGCTCCATCTAGGGCCTCTGAGAGGTTTTCACTTACCATAAGGGCCCCATCATGAAGTGATGTTGGGAACAAATTACCTGAACCAGGAAGAAGTGATGATCAACAAAATTGAGTGCCTCACTCTCACCTCTGATCTTGTGGAGTAGCACAAGAATGTCTATGATCTCCAACTTCAGATTAGTGCCATATAGTGTCTTTGGCAGCTTCTCTTTGGCGCTCTTGGGCTCTTGAAACCATGCTTTCATTATCTCCTTCTTCCAAATTGACTTTTTGGAGATATATTCAGTCACCACCTGACTGTATGTCATTTCTAAAAACTCAGATTTCTCTAGGATGTGAAGCAAGTTCTGGACTGATTCTCTTTCTATGATAGCAACACCATATCCTTGGGAAAGAGGATTTTCCTGGTATCTGGGTTGTATCAATCAATGCATTCCCAAAACAATTTTGGAGCTTGAACAGCCATGAGAAAACCAACGACTTTAACTAATCCGCTCTCCTTCAGTTTCTTAGTGATGGGATGCATCTGGTCCACTTTTAGTTTGTTCTAAAATTTTTGCATATCAAAGAACTTCAGAGTCGTATCTAAGATCTTATGCCATTCAGAGATAATGTCATTCACTCCATCAAATCTCATAAATCAGGATGCCATACTTCAAATGATTTGATTTGGGAATGAAGAATATCTTTTAAGAATGTAGGGGCAAATAAAAACAAGTATCAAAGGCTTTGAATTCAAACAATTTGTTTAGAAAACAATAGCTCCTGTTGGCAACCTCCAACTGATCTTATAAATTTTTAATTCTTACTATTTAACAGCCGACTTCCCATGCCACACAAATGAAAAGACCTAAACATTAATGAAACAGTCCATTATGAAGTAAAACAACTTTATTTGAATTAATTACTTTTCTCTTATGGGTAGTTAAGAAATTTCTTTTCACTTTAGTAACCACAATGGTAAATTTTCTGAGGTAGCGAAAATTACTTTTCCATTTCTCCTTTGGGCGGAGAAATGCTTTTGGAGTGCTCTAGGTTCAAAAATCTGCCAAAGGGGAAATTTGGTCTGGCAGGGTGCCAAAATGGCATGTGTTGATTTCATCTACCTTCTTTATATCTCAGATTCTTTATGAGATAGATTCTTCCTTAAAATCACTTCATTTTAATGGCTTAGTGAAAAAAGAACTCCACAGGTCAAAACCTACCTGTTGGAGTAGTGGAGAAGCCATTTTCTTCTTTTTTGCCTTTAGACTTATTTCTTAGATTTCTTTCTATTTAATCATTCCTCTTGACTTGTAGAGGTGTAGATCTGACACCACAATCCTTCTAAGCTTAAGGGATCCATTTTAGAACTACACTTCTTGCTGAGACATCACTTAGTAGTCGTTGGTAGAAGATGCACCCTGCTAATGCTTTTCCACTGGTGGAGAAGCCCAAACCCAATTTTATGCCAAGCTGCAAAATGAAGAGTTATGGCTGAATACTTCAGTTGCATGTAAAACTAATGTTAGAAATCTTCGAACCATGGCCTTTACTAGATTGGGAACTTAACCTACCCAATGAAAACACATCTAAAATACAGATTCCCTTCAGCTCACAAAAGATAGAAATCAAAATTGGGAAATCTAGTAAAGATCTCCTATCCTAAGGGGATAGCTAGACTTACTCTCAGGACTCACATGAAGTTTTCAGGACCACTACTACACATAAAACATCCACTTTTGTCTAAATTTATGTAGACAAAAGGTGGGGCAACAACTTCCCAATTGAAAACTCCACCCAAGCTTGCTCATTGACAAGGACATGTTGCCCTTTGTTTAGCTACGTGACCTTGTAAGGATTGGTGTGGGGTATTCTTGTCATCTTCAATTTGCTAACTACTTCCTCTTACACTATATTGTCAGTAGACCCTGATTCTATAATGAATCTACACACTTTTCCCATCATCTTACACTTCACCCTAAATAGTGACCTTCTATGGATAGGCTCTTCTTTTACTGGATCCTTAATCAGAGTTATTCTCATCATAAGGTTCTCACCTTCTTCTGATTCTAAAGGAAGCTCAGGGTATTTATTTCCACCACTAGTTTCTTCTTGGACATAGTTCACCCTATTTTCACCTATTGTGAAGTTGAACCCTTCTCTGGACATCTGTATGTAGGATTTTCCATCTGATTGCAGTGGTAACACTTCATATTGGCAAAGTAATTACCCCTACCTTAATTGTTGCTTCTTCCTCTGCTATTAGAGTTTCTTCCTCTATTTTAACCTCCTCTACTGGATTTCTCTTCTTGTTTTTAAACAAATTTTTTCTCCCCTTGGTTCTTGGGTTCAAAACTCCTTCCACCATATCCACCTATTTGTCCTCTAGTGTCTCTCCCTCTACCTATTCCTCTAGTAGTACTAGAGTCATGTTTCTTCATTAGTTTCTATTCAACTTTGATGGAAATTTGGTGGTACTTCTGAATGGTGTCTGGAGTCAAAAGACTCATCTCATCTTGTAAGGTCCAATTTAGTCCATTAAGGTATCTTTCTACCTTAACCTTCTCATCCTCTGCAACTCTAGATCTCACGGAAAATCTCTGAAATTCTTCAGTGTATGAGTTTACATCTATGTCCTTTTGTCTCAAACCTTGCCTTCTCTTATCCAATTGGATTTCACAATCCTCACAAATATAATCATCTCTAAATTTTGCAACCATATCCTTCCATGAAGCAATGGGCCTCTTTCCTTCCTTCCCTCTCTCATCTTGGATGAATTTCCACCAAGTGAGTGCAGACCATCTTAGTCTATCTTATGCAACCTTCACCTTTTGAGCCTTAGTGATTCCATCACACTCAAAATGGTTTTCTAGTCCCTCTATCCAGTCAAGGACTATCTATGGCTCCATCTTTCCATTAAATATTGGAACTCTTTCTAGTGCTTTCCCACCCATATCCTTTTATATCTTTCAAGAATGGCTCCTCATTAAGGATAGGGTCATCTTCCGGTACTTCATCATCAATGGAAAGATCTTTGCCTTTCCCTGCAACATTATTCTTCACTTTATCTACTTTCTCATCAACTTAATCTACCTTTTTCTCTAGTTGAGCCAATCTATCTCGGAGCATTCTATTCTCCACTTCTTGATCATCCACTTTCTTAGATAGCTTAGCATTAGTCACCATTGTTGACTCTCATACTGATTTAGTTGGTTGGAACATTAACCACAAGTCTTATCAGCTATGCTCTGATACCAATTTGGTGTAAGAGTTCAAAGGTTATTTTTGCACTTGCTCAACTATGGACTCCACTTGTCCAAGTCTACTTGGGATCCTAATCCACTCCTAGAACCCCCTAAAGTCTAAATTCTTCAAGCCTAAGACTATTCCAATTCCACACTAAGAGTTAATTTCTTTGTGCTTAACCTTGAAAGATTTCCACCATTGAAAGTACTCCTTGTCTCAATACCCTCTTGGATGATTCCAAGCTCAAACCTTCCCAAACATGCTTATAAGTTCTAAAATGGTCATTTTTCTCATTAATACATCTATTTTACATATCACTAATCCCATTTCAGTGGGTCTTCAATCTCAAAGTGTTCAAGTTCCAAACTAGCTCTTGTTTAGGTCCTATTAGGCCTAATTCTCTATTAGCCCTATCCAGAGGGTTTTTCTAGATTCTTGCTAAAATATTCCACACAACCCTAAAAAAAACTTAGGATTCATATACCCTTTTTTAATACCTCTACAATTTTCAAGGTTTTAACTCCTGAAATCATATGTACACTACTGTCCTGAAATGTAGGACATTTAGGGATATTTTCAAGCATTGACAACAATCCACTGATTTCTTTCTAGAAATGTATCAAGATGGATTATTTAGGACCTTATCTCATAGACAGGGTTCATTTACATGCTAAGGCTTTTGGAACTTCACCTAGTTCATTTTTCTCAAACATGCCTTTGCAATGGCACTCAATTCTTTCCCTGTTACACTCCTAGCCTGATAGGCCTTGCTCGCCTAGGGCATAACATTAAAAATATCTACTTGAATCTTCATGACTTCTCCTAATGTATTTACACTATACATAGGCTCCACTTAAAAAATCATCCACACTCAGGAGTTTCCTACAGTTGGATTTCATGGGGGAGCCATGAAAACACAAACTACTCTAGACTGGACTGGCAAACTCCCTAAAACTTAACCAATTTTAAAATGCTAACAAATCAAATCTACAGTACTTACACAATGAATGAAAAATTATTAAAACTAACTAATCAAGATATTCCCTAAATTAAACTTGTCAATTCAATCCATGTAAACACTCTGTAACTCAAAATCCTTGACTGCTGCTAAAAACCAGAATTGCAGAGCTCTATTGCTATTCAAAAACTTGATTACATGATCCATCTCATTGGTAAATGAGCCACACAATACCTTAAGATTATTCTCCCATGTTTCTAGGCCTTATCTATTAATTTTCCACTCCTACAATGAGGGGAATCCAATGTTGTTGAGTTGCATGCAACATTTGTAAAAAAGTTGCAAATGTTGTCATAACTTTTGAGCATCTTTGCATTTATGATCCAATTTATATTTTAGGGCCTCTAACCCATATAGCTCAATGAACCAACATTATTAAATACTATTAAAGCATATTTCTTACTATGCCAAGGTCTAGGATACATTTATACCACATTTCCCCATTTCCAAATCTAAGTACTAAACACTTAAAATAAAACTAACTTAAACTAGAATGGAATTAGCACTAACCAATAATTCACCTAGTCACACACAACAACAAGACCTTCTAAGGTCTCAATAAAAAACATAGTGACTTTTCTAGAGTCAATTTGACTAACTAGGGCTTTGAGGATAGCCTAGGTTCTCCTACACCATATACAAGCTACCATTGTCATTAGTTCCCTAAAATCCAATGCTTATCAAGTAACCATGCAATCTTTCATACCAGGCTCTAGGAGCTTGCTTCAGTCCATACAATGCTTTGCGTAATTTGAAAACCATATTCCTTTTGTTAGGATCTACAAAAACTTTAGGTTTCTCAATGTAGACTTCCTCTTCAAGAATTCCATTCAGGAATGCAAATTTTACATCCATTTGATATACATTGTGTCTTTTGTGTGCAGCATATGCCAGAAGAGTTATGACTCCTTCAAGTCTTGCAAAAGGAGAAATTTTTTCTCATTAATCAATACCCTCTTCTTGAGCTTATCCTTTACATACTAATATTGCCTTCTTTCTAGGAACTTCTCTTTTTTCATTCATCTTGTTTCTGAAAACCCACTTAGTACCAATCACATTCTTATCTTTTGGCCTAGGTACAAGAGTCCAAGTTTTGTTCTTTTCTATATGCTCAATCTCTTCATTCATTGCTTTGATCCAGCTTTCATCATTCAATGAATCTTTAATATTTCTAGGTTTAGTTTCACTAAGAAAAAATGTACCTTTAATTTTGTTACTTGTCATTATACCTTATGTCTGATCTCCAATTCTTTGTTCAGGTGCATGATGCCTTCTGACATATTTTGTAAGTACAAGATCCTTCCTTCTTGATTCTGGGCTTGTTCCACTGGGTTCACGATGCTCAAAATTTATGTTATGTTTTCCTGTCTGGTACTCAGTTTCCACTATCTGAGACTCAGGTGCCTCTATCTAAGACTCAGGTGCCTCAGTCTGTGACTCGATTCCCTCTGTTTGTGACTCAGACTCTTCAGTCTGCGAGTCGGTTTCCTCTACTAACAACTTGAGTTGCATAGGTTGAAACTCAGGTTAAATTGTTTGGGTTTGTGCAGATGAATTCAATGGTTGACAAGGATGTTGTCCAATAACCATTACTTGTGTCTTAGGTATAGTATCAGGTTCATAGTATACAAATTTTCTATAATCTTGAGGCTCTTTACTGCTTTGTTCTTCACCTCTTTCTGCAAACTCATCAATCCTTACATGCAGAATTTATATGACTTTATTATTAGAAAGATTCAAACATTTATATGATTTTCTTTTACAGGAGTAGCATAGGAATATACCTTCATCACCTTTTACATCAAATTTTCCATTTCATGCTTCCTTCAAGATGTAACATTTACTTCAAAATACCTTGAAATAATGAAAATTAGGTTTATAGCCATACCATAATTCAAAAGGTGTCTTCTCAGTACCTTTTATCAGTTGAACTTGATTCAAGGTTGAATTTTAGTATTGATGGCTTCCTTCTAGTATTTGGTAGCAATATTATTTTCAATCATCAAGGTTCTTGCACAATCCATAATGGATCTATTCCTTATTTCTACTATACCATTGTGTTGTGGAGTACTAGGAGTAGATACTTGTCTTTTGATTCCTCTTTCATTTCAGAATTCATTGAATTCATTAGACATGAATTCTCCTCCTCTATCAGATATTAAGCATTTAAGTTTCTTTCCTACTTCTTTTTCAACTCTAGCTAGGTACCATTTGAACTTCTAAAAATATTCTAATTTTTCTTTGAGAAACATAACAGTCATCATTCTAGAATGATCATCAACGAATAGAATGAAATAATTCTCACCTGTATAACTTGCTTTTCCAATTGGTCCACATAATTCAGTATGTACCAATTCCAAAACTTCTTATATATTGTATTTCTTTCTCTTGAATATAGTTTTGCCCATCTTCCCAATTTGACATTGTTTGCATATTGCTTATTCAGGTTTCTTCAAAATAGGAATTCCTCTTACTCTTTTATTCTTTCTTATGTTAACTAGGTTATCAAAGTTCACATGACATAATCTTTTATGCCATAACCAGCTTTCTTCTACTTGTGCAATAAAGCATGAACTTTCATTGGGATCAAGATAAAATAGATTAACTTTTGTTTGTCTACCAGTTCCAACTAGGTTTCCCTTACCATACAGGAGATTGGCCTTACCATTCAAAAATTCTACCTTGAAACCAATGTTATTCAATTGTGCCACACTTAGTAGTTTGTTCCTTAGTCCTTCATGTTGGAGATTTGATTTTGAATAGTTGATTGATTGTATGTTTGTCATTGATGACAGCATATAATAAACAGAAGTACTTCTGTAAGTACTTATCCATATGATGACATGAAGACCAGTGTGGATAGATACATTTTGTTGACATTTTTATGATGCTATGTTCATACACATATACCTAGATATGAAGTTTCAGTAAAGATATGTAATTCTGTTATTGATGGTTACAGTTCTGGAGGATTAACAGTTTAAGGCTAACGTATGTAACATGTTGATCGAGTTGTGCCTATCTTCAGGATATGCATGTTTATATTCATGATGAGCTATGAGTTTTTGATATTAATCTAAATGTACCAAAAATATTTCAAGAAGATTATAAAGTTATGATTAAATTGGTGAAGCCGACTTAGTGAAGCGATGCGTCTATTCGGCATTAACTTGCGCGGTTGTAATTATGCTTGCGCACTTAGTAGAGCCGACAAGGATGTTAAGAAGAGTTGTCTAACAGGTCCCATGATCTCATATTTGGTGTATGTATTTATACAAGGTCATTTGTGATAATAAAAGTTGCAAAAGCTAGAGATTGACAAGTAGAGCAGAGTGTTGATGCAGTAGAGCTATATTTATCATATGTTGATAATATAGATGTTTATGTTGAAGCATTCATAATACAAAGAAGATTGTTATATTGATTTACAAGAGGTTAAAGCATCGGTTCACAAAAGGAACTAATTAGACAAGCAGTGTCAAAGCAACAGTTCATTTCATTGGTACAGTGTGTATCAATTATCCAGAAGGTTGTAGCCTTCACCTCTTGGACAGTGAGTCCACCACCCCTAACAGGGTTATTGTAAAAGACTCCTAACATGGTCTGACCCTTAACCAGGTCAACTATACTACTGCATTGTATTGTACAACTCCTAATAGGGTTGAAGAATCTTTTTAAAGGGATTACTATAAATAGTATATTTCTTTGTGGGTACTAATTCCCACCGGGGTTTTTACCGTTTGGTTTCCCCGTAACCAAATTGATGTGTTGTGTAAAGTGTTATCTATATGTGCAATTAAGTTATATCAATCTGGATTAATAAGTACAAAGATTTAAATTTACTAATAACTGATTCACCCCTCCCCCCTCTTAGTTATCTCTGAAGTATTCTAACAATTGGTATCAGAGCCAAGTGCCTTGGAGAAGAAGCCTAATAGCTTAAGGTAGATCAGATGGCATACTTCAAAAAAGATAGCCCTAAGTTTGATGGAGAGAATTATTTGGATTGGAAGAACAAAATGATAACACATCTTCAGTGCATTGGATTTGAGATCTTTGAGATTGCTACACAAGAGGTTGAAATTCCATCTCTAAAAGACCTTGCAAAGGATGATGCTACTAGAAGACAGAAGGAAACATTTACCAATAATGCAATTGCCAAAGAAGCCCTAATCAACACCTTATCTAACAATGAATTTTATGAAATGTTCAAGGAGATGTTCAAGAAAAGAATGCACGTAGGAAGACATGGAAGAAGAAATAGAATAGTCTTGAGATGTTACCTAAAGAGAACATTAGAGCTTATAATTAGAGGATAAATGAAGCAGTATCTGGAATCAAAAACAATGGAGGAGAAATTTCAGAAGAAGATATAATGGACAAGTTTTTAACTACTTTGACATTAGACTATGATAACAAGATCAACATTCTAGAGGAAACTATGCAATTCTCACAAGACTTCAAGAGAGAGACTTTGATCAACAAAATCTCTACATTTGAGATATCGAGATTGAAGACTGAACCTAAGAATGAAACAACCTTCAAAGCTTCAATCCACGGTAAGAAATCCTCACACATCTCTAGTCATAATGAAAATGAAGAAACTAATGAAGAGCTAGAAGAGATAATTATCATGATTGCTAAAAGAGAAAATAAGGGAAAAGGAAAATATGAAGGACAACTTCCATTTAAGTGTTTTTCATGTAATAAGATTGGTCACTTTGCATCTAAGTGTCCCACAAGAGTCAAGAAGTTTAGAGCTAATTACAAACCTAAATATATGAAGGAATGTTACCATGCTGAAGAAGGTGTAACTGATGAAGATTTAGGATAAGATGAAATTGGATTTGTAGCCCTTGAAGACATGGAAAATTTTCTCAAAGATATGGACATTGCAGATAAAGAAGAAGATCATGAATTAGCCTTAATTTCCAAAGCAGATGTCAGAATTGATTGGATCATTGACAATGGATGCTCACACCACATGACAGGTGACAAAGACAAATTTGTTCATCT
>MU227465.1:3896624-3936843 GCA_018584345.1 Thuja plicata | reverse complement strand
CACCCGCCTTGGTCCTGCAAAGCCAGAAGCGTAGGGGAAGAGGATCATAATCGATCATTCCCGTTAGTTGGCCAAAAATAATTGGATTTCCCATCATTGGATTGGCAAGTCCAAAGGAAATTCAATTGAGCATTTTTGGGCACCAACACTTGGTATGAATTTTCTATGCTCGAATAGGATTAGACATTTGTGTAAACATCACTATAGTTGTGTAAACATCAATGAAAATACACAATTGAATAACTATCATGAACGTAAGGAAGTTACATTCGATCGAAAGTAACTTCCAGTTGAAAGTACAAAATTTCAATTCTTTTGATCGAAATTTAATTACTTACGATCAAAATAACATTTTACTTTCAATAAAAAGTATGGTGCTAGATTTCATGGATTGCCCTTTTCAGGACGAATTCGTTCCTCCAAGAAAGTGTAACCCACTATTGTGGGTTAACCCCTAAATAAACTCCAATTGGTCTAAAACTTGAATTTCCTAGGCCAAATATCAATTTGATCCCTATAAAGTCCTTGTTATCCCATGGGACCAAATCAAATAGAGCTAATGACACACCATGAATTATGGGCTAGAAAGGTTATACGAACCTTCAATAAGTAATAACAATCTGTGTTTGTTAGCTCTCAAAGTACAAAACCAATTCTGGAGTTGGATCTACTATTAGAAAATATTTGTTATGAAGGTTAAATTAGGAATAGTGTAATGCCTTTAAATAAAACCCAAACGTTTAGTTGATAGAGAAAATATGTGAAAAATAGCAGTAGCAATCTGATATAGTTGTCGAGCAAGGAAAACAAATTTTATAAGAAACTTGTGATTGGGAGAAATATTGGCGCAAGATGGGAACTAGGGAAAAAATAAAAATGTCAAACTAAATGTAGAGAAACTAAGAAAATCAGGGGATCAAACACTACAAAGGTAAATCCTGGGACTACTTGATTTGATAAATCAGCCCAAATTGGGCAATTTCATTCTAAGTATAAATTATGCACTTAAGTGTCCAAATTGAATCAAAACTATTTTACTCTTATATGTATTATAGCCGATAAGACTAAATTCATAGTGCTTATGATATAGAAAAGGAAAGAATATCTTGGTTTTCTATAAAATCAATTACAAATTCATTAAAAAATCTTCATGAATTGCATTGTAGGATGTAGAGAAAATTTTTAGAACATGCCTTCCACCCTTGTATTCTAGGATGTAGAGAAATATTTTATCATGAATTGCATTCTAGGATGAAGAGAAACATTTTAGCACACTCCTTGCACCCTTGCATTCTAGGGTGTAGAGAAACATTTCAGCACACACTTTGCAGCCTTCATTCTAGGATGTAAAGAAACATTTCAACATGAATTGCAATCTAGGATGTAGAGAAACATTTCAGCACACTCCTTGCACCCTTTCATTCTAGGATGGATAGAAATTTTTTGACATATTCCTTGTAGGAAAATATCTTCTTGTTGCAAAATACCACCAATTTTTCATATTTTCTTCTTTCCTAAGAGAAAATTTGTACACATATACATCAATGTTGTGTTGAATGACCTATTTTTCCCTCTATTCATTTTTCTTCATTCCATCCAAAAGTATTTTGGAGAGAAGGCCCACACTGCAATTATATTTTAACTTTCAAGAATCATGATGTTTCTACAATATTTTGTTAAGAAGACAATATTTAGGTTAAAAAATGACTTTATTTCAAGCAACCTTAATCCCTCTCAACCTAACTACACACTACAATTTTGACATTTCAATTTGAAAGTTTGTCGAGCACCTGAAACTCTATTGAATGAATGTACACCATACATTGCCCGATATTTTAGCAACATCTGAAATTAGTGTAAAAGCTAGCAATATTTTTCAACACCAATAAAAACTAATATTAATAAGCTATTTTAACATAACACTACACTTAACAAAATAATAAAAGTAATTAAAGGTAAGCTCAATTCTATTTAACAATTTTGGTAGGACATTGTTGGGACTTTAGAAGCCCAACAATAACATTTTTGTTATAGATTATACTTGATAAAAAATTAAGATGCAAGACTGAATTAAACAAATGATGATAAAACACAGGAAATAAATAAATTAAGCATGATAATACAATTCTAGGTTTGACATGAAACACTAAAATAATAGTTTTTTGAGGTTAGTTTTGAAAGTATAACTTGTTGAATACAAGATGCAGTAGAAATTGGGGGATTTCGATTGAAATGGGTCCCCCATTTCTCAAATATTAACCAAATAAATAATAAAAAGAATTTGTAACATGAAAACTTTCATAAAGTTGTTTCACACCGTTCCCTTTCATGAATCAGATTGGTTATGGCTGAACAAAAAACACTGGGATCTAGAAAGAAACTACATCATGAGTAATAGATGGCCTTTATTTGTGCGAGCATTTGGAGAATTATATATAATCTAATAGCCTATAGTGACATCTCTTCCTGGAACACAACTACTTTTCAATGTTCTCTTTGGTTCAATTATATACAATTATATCATCGATTGTAGTTCTTTTACATTCTATCTGGTGATGTTAAAGGTATCAAATTTGAAGAATGAAGATTAAAAGAGAGTTGAAGAATACCAAGAATAAAAAAAATAGAGTACAGGATATTTATCATGGTTTGGAAAAATTCCCTACATCTACACTGAGCAGAGGAATTATATTAAATTGTTGAAAACTAGATTACATGAAAATACAATAGCAACAACTAATATAGGTTGTGTTGGAGATTTGCTTCTATGCAAATAATTGATTGTATGTTTGTCATTGATGACAACATATAATATACAATAGTGTTCTATATGAAATTATTAGTATAGATGTTATGGAGCTATCCATGTTTATTTCCATGGTGTATACATGTTCTAGATGCTATGTGCATTCACACCAAGTCAGATATGAAAGTTTAGTTGAGTTATGTTAATCAGTTATGGTAGTTACAGCGTCTGAAGATTATCTGTCAAGAGTCGACATAAATATAGTGTTTCTTGAGTTGCACCTATCTTCGGGATATGCATGTTTGTATTAATTTTTAGTTATGAGTTAGTGATGATTATACAAAGGCACCAAGTGTGTTTTAACAAAATTGTGATATTGGAGTAAAATTGGTGAAGCCGATTTCGTGAAGTGTTGTGTCTATTCAGTTTGAGTTGTGCAGTTCTAACTTTGATTGCATGGTTAGTTAAGCTGACAAAGAAGTTGATGAAGTGTTCCCATATACCTTTGTGACCTTATCCTTGGTGAAGATACATATAGCAGTTCAAATGTGTTCAGTAAGTGTGAAAATCAAGTGAAAAATAATAGACAAAAGAGAGAAGAGAGTCAGACAGAATAAGTTGAAGAACTATGTGAAGAAACAAAAGAATATTACAATTCATTGGAACTAATCAAGACAATGGGTCTACTCAAATAGTTAATCTATCAGATATAGTGTATATCTATTCTATTGAAGGTTGCAGCCTTCACCATATTAGTAGTGAACCTTTGGATAGTGAGTCCTCACCCCTAACAGGGTTACTTGTAAAAGACTCCTAACAGGGTTCAACGTTTAACCAGGTCTTTGTACTTATTGCATTGTAAATAACAAATCCTAATAGGGTTGTAAGATCTCCTAACAGAGATAATTATACTCAAGTATAGTTCTTTATGGGTGCTAATTCCCACTAGGGTTTTTACCTATTTGGTTTCCCCGTAACCAAAATTATTGTGTTCTCTATTGTGTTATCTGAATGTGCATTTTCTTTATGTTAATTTATATCTAAGAGAAGAAAAGAATTAAAATAGATGATAACTGATTCAACCCCCCTCTCAGTTATCCTTTGGGACTATTCCAACAATTGGTATCAGAGCCAAGTGCCTTGGAGAGAAATCCTAATAGCTTAAGGTACATCAGATGGCATACTTCAAGAAAGAGAGTCATAATTTTGATGGCAAAAACTATCTTGACTGGAAGAACAAAATGATAACACATCTTTAGTGCGTTGGATTTGAGACTGATGAGATTGCCACTCAAGCAATTGAAGTTCCCACCTTGAAATATCTTGTAGAAAAATACTCTACAATCAAACAAAAGGAAGTTCTCACTCAAAATGCAATTTCCAAAGAAGCCCTAATCAGTGCCCTATCCAACAGTGAATTTTCTGAGATCAAGATGGCTGATAAAGTATACTCTATTTGGAAATAATTAGAAGATATGTTTGAAGGAGAAATCCAAGAAAATAATGCATGTAGAAAGACATGGAATAAAAGATACAACAACTTAGAGATGCTACCTAAAGAAAACATCAAAGCCTATAATCACAGAATTAATGAAGCAGTTTCAGGTATCAGGAACAATGGTGGAGACATTTTAGAGGATGATATAATGGACAAACTAATGACCACACTAATAGTAGACTATGAGAGAAAGATCAATATCTTAGATGAGACTATGCAATTTTCAAAAGACTTCAAGAGGGAGACCTTGATCAGAAAAATATCTCCATTTGAGATATCAAGATTGAAGACAGAACCTAAAAGTGAGACAGCTTTCAAAGCCTTAGTCCACAGCAACAAATCCATAAAAAAATCTAGTAATAATGAAGAAGTGGATACAGAACTATAAGAAATCATTTCTATGATTTCCAAAAAAGAAAGGAAAGGTAAAGGGAAATTTGAAGGAAAACTACCATTCAAATGTTTTTCATGCAACAAAGTTGGTCACTTTGCATCCAAGTGTCCTACAAGAGTGAAGAAGTTCATATCAGATTACAAGCCCAAGTACACTAAGGAGTAATATCATCCTGAAGATGATGTAACTAATGATGATTTAGGAGAAGATGAAATTGGTTCCATTGCCATTAAAGACATTGAGAAGATGCTTGAAGAAATGGACAAAGAAGATGAAGAAAAATCACAAGAGTTGGCATTAGTTTCAAAATATGACATTGGAACTAACTAGATCATTGACAACGGATGTTCACACCACATGATAGGACACAAAGATAGATTTTTACATATGGACAAGTACAAAGAAGGCATGGTTAGATTTGGAGATAACACTCCCAAACCTATCATAGGAAGAGGTTATACCACCTTAGATGGAAAGAATAAGATAGATGATGTTGTTTATGTTGATGGTTTACATCATAACTTACTAAGTGTTGGACAGTAGCTAGATAAAGGATATCATTTGGAATTCAAAAACAGATAGTGCATCATTAACATCAAAGAAGGAGACATGATTGCATCAGGCTCAAAGACCAAAGGTAATGTATTTCAGCTTAGTTTAGAAGTAAGTTGTTTTGTTGCAAAAGTGGATGACAGTTGGCTATGGCACAAGAGACTTTGTCATTTCAATTTTGACAAAATAGTCAAGATAAGTAATGTAAAGGCAGTAAGAGACCTTCCAAGTATTGAAAGATGAGTTGACACTATGTGCAGGGAATGTGTGATGGGGAAGCATGTAAGGACCTCATTCAGGAGAAAACAAGACTCTAATGAAAAAAAATTAGATTTGATACATACAGACCTATGTGGACCTACTCAAACAAGATCATACTATGGAGAAAGGTCTTTCATTTTTTTGTTGATGATTTCTCAAGGATGATGTGGATTGCATTCCTAAAAGACAAATCTAAAGCTTTTGAGAAGTTCAAAGTGTTCAAAGCTAAGGTTGAGAATGAGTCTGGATTAAAGATAAAATGTCTGAGATCTGATAGAGGAGGGGAATTCACCTCTGACTAGTTTTATAATTACTGTGAAGAACATGAAATCAAGAGATAGTTAAGTGCACCTAGAACCCCTTAGTAGAATGGGATTGCAGAAAAAAGGAACAAAATAATACTTGACACAATGTGCACTATCATTATTGAGGAAAAGTTTCCCATACCTACTAGAGAGATGCAGTCAATACAACATTCTATACTATCAATAGAATACAATGGAGACTAGGTGAAGACAAAACACCCTATGAACTTTGGTTTGGTAATGTACCTACTATAAAATACTTCAGAATATTTGGAATCAAGTGCTACATCAAGAGAGATGATAGCATTGGAAAGTTTGATGCTATAAGCGACGAAGGTATTTTTCTTGGTTACTCTACTAAAAGCAAAGCGTATAGATGTTTTAATCAAAGATTAAAGAAGATCATTGAAATTTCTCATGTGAAGATTGATGAGAATTTTATGATTTAAGAAAGATATTATGGTTGTTCTCCCATGATTGAAGATGAGCCCAGACCCATCAATAAGGACACCGTTATTGAAGAAATGTTTGAATGTATTGATGTTTCATGTAACAATCCTAAACCAAGTGAAGAAGAATCACAGATTATAGATGAAAGTATCACTCCTAAGAACTCAAAATACACATCCAAATACCACTCTAAGGAAGATATCATTGGAGATCAGAGCGCTAAAGTCTCGACAAGATCTATAGAAAAAGGTTCAACTACTGATGAAGAGGTATTCTTACTTTCACAGATTGAACGCTTAAGTGTTGAAGATGCATGCAAAGATTTAGATTAGAAAAGTGCTAGATGCAAAAAGAATTAGATAAAATAATCAAGAATGAAACATGGGAATTGGTTCCTAGACCTCATGACAAGAACGTGATTGGAACAAAGTGGATATTCAGGAAGAAAATGAATTAAGAGGGCACAGTGGTAGGGAACAAATCAAGATTAGTATGTTAAGGATATGCGCAGAGAGAAGGAATAGACTACACTAATACATTTGCCCCTGTGAGCAGACTGGAAGCTATCAAGTTGTTTTTGGCCTATGCAACATTCAAGAACTTTAAAGTATATCAAATGGATGTCAAGTTAGCTTTTCTAAATGGTGACCTAAAGGAAGAAGTCTACATAGAGAAGCCTGAATGATTCAAAATTTTAGACAAACCAGACATGGTATGCAGACTAAAGAATGCACTTTATGGACTTAAACAAACCCCAACAGCTTGGTATGAGAGACTTGATGGTTACTTAAGAAAGATAGGATTCAAAAAAGGAGCAGCATACTATAATTTATTCATAAGAGAGACAAATGAAGGATTACTACTCATTGTTATTTTTGTTGATGACATTGTAGACACCTAAAAATGGTTCGAGCCTGTTGGTCTACATGTTTTAATATTGTTCACATTACAATCAAAACGTTGTTTTGTGACCTAATTATTCCTCTATGTCACACATATAATATTTATTGTATAGTGACATTGTGTCTTTCATCAATGATTGAACATTGCAAAATCATTCAATTATTTACTAACAATTCTACTTTCACTATCAAATCGACCATTTCCCAAATCATTTCAAAACCTTCCTAAACCGATCCTATTCGATCCTAAACCATCCCAATCTTTTCTAAACCAATTCTATTTGATCCTAAACCATTCCAAACCTTCCTAAATCAGTTCAAATCTATCTTATTCTATTCCTAACCATTTGCAGAATTGTCTGGAATCATTTCTGACCATTTTGGGGCATTGTCCAAGTTCAACGATGCCTAATCAACCTAATTTCAAACAAATCAATCAAACCCTAATTCCAATTCAATCAATCTTATCATCATTACAGAAGTATTTTCCAAGATCATCAATGCTTTGTATACTTTCAATCAACCGTTTGATAACGCTATCAAAGATCATCGGTGGTATCGCTATCAATCTATCAATTTCAATTCAATAGTGTTGTTCATTATTGTCAATACTATTTTTGATTATCATTTCAGGAACATTGTCAAATATCATCGATGTTGCCCATTTCAATTTCAATCTTACGATGCCATCAAAGTTCATTGGTATTTTTCAATCATTTCCAATCATCATTATTCAGGCTCATTGTCAAAGTTCATCGATGCCTCATGATTTCGTAAACTATTCTGGAACCCTCAGAACTAACCCTAATCTTTATCAATATTATCAAAATCCTTCCAATTCGATATCAACACCTTAAATTTGACCTATTCTCTACTAATTTCCCCTTTTGGATGAATAGCCCATAATTTATCCTAATTCTTAATTGAATAAATAAAAAAACTTTATTTATTCCCTATTTCCCTAGGTCTCCAATAATTAATTAATTTTATTAATGAATTAGCTAATATCAAATTTATGATATTTCTTATAATTTCATAAATCTAAGTTGATTTTGAGGAATATTTGAGAATATGGGATTATTGATTTGATTGATGATTCATAATCTCACCTACATATCATATCACTTAAATAAGGATTCTCTTCCCTATTAAGGTGCTTCACAAATATTCTCAAATATTTGCAATATCTCCTCAATATTTCTCCCCCATTTCATGCTTCCAAACATCCTACCAACCAAAATCTTGGTTGGTGCATTGATTTTATGCAATCTCACGTAAATGTGTCTAATTTTCTATAAATTGAGGACATTTCTCTCATTCAAGGTTAGACCACTATCTTCTAGTATTCTCGTTGTGAATTTATGCTTTCAAGAGTCTTTGTGCAATATTGTTATTGTTAAAGAGAAAACATTAATCTGATTATGGAGAAGAAAGAAGGACATAGAAGCTTCATTTAAAGGGGGTTCTTAGAGTTTTATGCTTTATTTTATGAATCCTTGTTTTAGATGGCTTTCATGATAGATTAGATAGATTAGCATGTTATTTAGGGTTTGTGGTCCCCTAGGTATGCTAAATAGGCCCTTTTCTAGTCTTACAAACATTTTCTTTGGAGGTAATGACAAACTTAGTGCAAAATTTACCAAAGAAATGAAAAGTGAGTTTGAAATTAGCATGATTGGAACTAGCAAATATTTTCTTGGATTGAATGTAAAACAAACAGAAAAAGGCATATTCATAAATCAGTTTAAGTATGTGAAGGAGATATTGAAGACTTTAAAAATGGAAGATTGAAAAATAGTAAGCACCCCTATGATAACAGGTTGCAAGATTTCTAAAGATGATGATTCCATAGCAGTTGAAAAGACTCTATACAAGTATATGATTAGAAAACTCATATATCTTACTCAATCTAGACTTGATATTTCTAATGCAGTTGGCATTCTTGGAAGATTTGTAGCTGAACCTAAACAAAATCACCTAATGGCAATAAAAAGAATATTCAGATATTTAAAAGGAACTATAGACTATGGTTTATGGTATCCTAACTCAAAGAATATACAACTTCATGTGTATACTGATGTTGATTGAGTAGGTTGTGTTGATGACAGAAAGAGTACATCAGGAGGAGGAGTATTTCTTTGAGATAGATTGGTCACTTGGACAAGTAAAAAGAAGAATTGTATCTCTCAGTCAACAACAGAATTTGGGTATGTTGCAGTAGCATTGAATTTTTCAACAATGGTTTGGATCAAACATATGATTAAAGACTTTGGTAGTCATATTGATTATCCTATTGTTATTCACTATGACAACACTAGTACTATCAATATGTCAAAGAACCCTGTGATGCACACAAAGACAAAACACATTGATATCAAATACCACTTTCTAAGAGAAAAAGTTGCAGACAGAGAAGTTGGATTATGTGAGAACTAAAGAATAATTAGTAGATATTTTTACAAAGCCATTATCAAAAGATACTTTTGATTATCTCAAGGAGAAGCAGGGAGTAATTCCCTTTCTTGAGTTTGATTAGAATTTGCAGCAAGAACATAGGTCCTTAGTGACTGATGAATGGTTGACTACTCTACTTCTGGAGTAGTACCTATGCCTAATGGTGTTTAACACCCTTTTCCATTGATTTCAAAGGGGGAGTATTAGTAAGGAAGAGCATATACTCTTGGGGAGTATATAGTTAGAAGAGCAGCAGTAGTGAAGAGGAACTTTTAATGAGGATATTGAGAAGATTATAAAAAGAAGGAAGACACTTTGAGTTGATGATATCACATGTTGCCATCAATGTCAAAGGGCGAGATTGTTAAAAATTTTCTTCTGTGCAAATAATTGATTGTATATTTGTCATTGATGACAACATATAATATACAACAGTGTTCTATATGAAATTATAAGTATAGATGTTCTAGAGCTATACATGTTTATTTTCATGGTGTATACATGTTCTAGATTCTATGTGCATTCAGACTGAGTCAGATATGAAAGTTTAGTTGAGTTATGTTAATCAGTTATTGAAGTTACAGCATCTGAAGATTATCTATCAAGAGCTGACATAAATACTGTGTTTCTTGAGTTGTTCCTATCTTCTATATATTCATGTTTGTATTAATGTTTATTTATGAGTTAGTGATGATTATACAAAGGTGCCAAGCATGTTTTAACAGAATCGTGATATTGGAGTAAAATTGGTGAAGCCGACTTTGTGAATCGTTGTGTCTATTCAGTTTGAGTTGCACAGTTCTAACTTTAATTGCATGGTTAGTTAAGCTGACAATGAAGTTTATGAAGTGTTCCCAGATACTGTCATGACCTTATCCTTGGTGAAGATACATATAGTAGTTCAAATGTGTTCGCTAAGTGTGAAAATGAAGTGAAAAATAGTAGACAAAAGAGAGCAGAAAGTCAGACAGAATAAGTTGAAGAACTATGTGAAGAAATAGAAGAAGATTACAATTCATTGGAACTGATCAAGATAGAAGGTCTACTCAAATAGTCCATCTATTAGATATAGTGTATATCTATTCTACTAAAGGTTACAGCCTTTACCATTTTAGCAGTGACATTTAGGATAATGAGTCCTCACCCCTAACAAGGTTACTTGTAAAAGACTCCTAATAGGGTCTGACCTTGAACCACGTCTCTTCACTTATTACATTGTAAAGAAAAACTCCTAATAGGGTTACAAGATCTCCTAACAGGGATAATTATACTCAAGTACAGTTCTTTGTTGGTGCTAATTCCCACTGGGGTTTTTACCTATTTGGTTTCCCTGTAACCAAAATTGTTGTGTTCTCTATTATGTTATTTGAATGTGCATTTTCTTTATGTTAATTTATATCTAAGAGAAGAAAAGAATTAAAATAGCTGATAACTGATTCACCCCCCCTCTCAGTTATCCTTTGGGACTATTCCAACAGGTTTTTAATTTAGTAAGAATCCCAATAGCCAATATAGAGGGAAAAGAAAAGAGTTTGTTGGCCTTCAACATTACAATCTCCCACCTGAAGGTCGATGGATGCTAGTGTTGATCAAACATTCCCATGTTCACTCTATTGATTTACCTCTTGTTTACAAGCCCAAGAGAAGTTCTAGCACATTCAAACTTGTGCTTGGGTACAACCTTTGTCAAAATATCTATCAAATTGACCTTTGTGTCAATTTTAACAACCTTCAACATACCCTCTTCAACCATATGTTGCATAAAATGAGCATGAATATCAACATGTTTCAAAAGATACTGAGATGAGTGACTCTGAGTCATAGAAATGGCACTACAAATGTAACAAAATAGATCATAATCACTTTGTTGATATTTCAAATTACTAAACAAACCCAGTAACCAAATCATCTCCCTAGCACCTTCTGAAAGTGTCAAATATTCAGCTTCATTGCAAGAAAGAGAAATGGAATGTTGTAGCCCTTAGTCCCAACTAATGGAAGCCCCAAAAAACATGAAGGTATAATCATTATTAGACCTTCATTTATCCAAATCTATGGCAAGATCAAAATCAGTAAATCCTTGTAATTGTACATTATTTCCACTAAAACATAGATAATAATGAGAATTACCTTTTGGATATTTCAATATCCATTTAACAGCTTCCCAATGAGTATTCCCAGGATTTCTCATGAATCTACTCACAACTCCCACTGCATGAGAATTGTTGGGACATGTAGAAACCATAGTATTCATAATTCTACCAACTACTAATTTGTAAGAAACTCCTTCCATAAAATCCCTATCCTCTTGTGTTTGTGGACACAAATTAGAAGATAAATGAAAATGAGAAGTGAGGGGAGTAGAAATAAGTTTTGCATCATATCTTTCAACTACTTTATCAATGTAGTCTTTTTGTGATAAAGTGATCTCCTTCTTACTTCTATCTCGGGTGATCATCATGCCAAGAATGTTCTTGTTTTCCCCTAAGTCCTTCATAGAAAACGTGCTTACCAAATGAGATTTAAGCCCACCAAAAATCTTAGTACTAGTACTGACTATCAACATGTCATCAACATAGAGAAGAAGAATGCTGAAATAACCATTAGGAAGTTTCTTATAATAAATACATAGATCTTATTCATATCTAATGAAGTTGTGAGCAATCATGAATCAATCAAATTTTAAATACCATTGTCTCAGGGCTTGTTTGAGCTCATACAAACTTTGCTTCAGCCTGCAATATAGATGCTCTTGTCCCTTCTTGAAAAATCCTGGAGGGTGGTCCATATACAACTCTTCATCTATATCGTCATATAAGAATGAAGTCTTCACATCAAGCTGCTCCAACTCGAGATACCATACAACTCCAAATCGCAATACTATTTGGATTGCAGTCATCTTCACAACCGAAGATAAAATCTCAGTGAAATCGATCCCCTTTTGCTGATCATACCCTTTTATCACTAATCTGGCTTTGTAACATTTTTTACCTTCATGTTTTTCTTTCAATTTATATACCCACTTGTTCTTAAGTGGTCTTCAATTTGCTGTAAGAGAGACCAAATCCCAAGTCTTATTAATTACAAGTCAACTCATTTCTTCTTTCATTTCCACCATCTATTTATCATTATCACTATTCTGACAAGCGATTTAATAATTATCTAGTTCAACTTTCTCATAGATCAACAATTTGGGCTCTTCCTCTTCAGCGAATAATAATTCATAGTCTGAGACTTTTCAAGGAATTTGTCTTTTCCAGGAAGACCTCCTCAATCCTTGAATGTTGCTTGAATAAACTTTACTATTATTCTGTATCCCTTGCAACTTATTTGAAGTTTCCAAGGAATCAATTTTGTCAGAATTTCTAGTCTATGAATGACAACCAAATTTTTTGGTTTTCTATCCAATTTCCCTTACAGTCTGCTATCCAAAATCATGAGTATGTTGTTCATCGATACTATGGATGTGAAATGAAGGAGACTATCATGGACCTTGTTTCTAGATAGGTTTATTCCATTTTCAACATAGGATGTGATAGGGGGATAGGAAGGAGCCAGAGGGTTGCCTTGCGAACTACATTTGTCCTTCATTTGATGTGAGGGTGAACAATGACCTACGATAGAAGAATAGTGACTTGCATTGGCTTCCAAACATACTACACTTCGGGTACTGGGAGGAGGCTGATAACCAACCCACATACCATTTTTCATGTGGCATGGTGGTAGATGTTTGAAATGCACTCTATTTTGGGAGAAATGGGGTGCACATTTAAATGTTGTGTAGTCAATCTACTCATCTTTGCATTACTTGCCACATTATTGGCAGTGGTATCACATGGCATAGTGTCAGGTTAAATTTGATAATCAGATGGATCATTTTGATCACTATGGATATTGCTAGCATCACCTTTCCTGAGGATTGATGGTGAAGACTCTCATGCACTAACATTCCACATATTACCTATGGATGTAATTTCATCAATCTTCTTATTATAGCTAGATGACAAAAAACTTATTTGCAGTGCTAAAACAAAGGTTGGGGAAACCACTACAGTAGGAGGTGTGGATACAAATGACCCTTGTAGACAATATTATTCAAGTGAAAATAGAGGCATATACTCCTTAGAATATTTTTTGTGTTTGCAATGCTATAAATATTTTCTCATTGAAAATAATATCTCTACTATGAATAATATTTTTTTCAATAGAGTTCTATAATCTGAATTCATATTGGTCTTTGCCATACCCAAAAAAAATTCACTTTTGTGATCTGAAATCTAATTTTTTCCTCTTTTCTTTTGGGACATGAACATAAGCTTCAAATTTGAATACCTGGATGTGGGAATAAGAAATACTCCTTTCAAGCCATTCTTCTTCTGAAATACCAAATTCTGAATGGGATGAAGGACTATGATTAATTAAATAAACTACTATGTTGCAGACTTTCACCAAGAATTCTTTTCGTAAACCAACATTGGAAAGCATAGACCGAGCTTTCTCAAGAATGGTTCGATTGTGTCATTCTGGTGCCTCATATCATTTTTCTCTGTTTCCTTCTGAAAATCGCCTTCATCTTTTGTTTGTACTAATACATCTGCGACTTGTTTAGGCTCACCAGGAGTAGTCTCAGGAATCTCTTGTAGCTTTACATTCAGCTCTGCTACTAACTTTTCTAGTGCATTTATCTTTATTAAGCCTAGTTCTTTGTCCTTCACAACAAGAATCCCCTCATCAAATATATTTTGATATCTATTTGACATTTGTACAGCTTTTTCTTCATTTAGATGAGCAAAGTGAGTGAGTTCTTGTGAAATTTCTAGATCACCTATATTTTGAATGGACCATATGATTTTGTCCCCATCCATCTTCTCTTGTACATTTATCAATGATGGATTTTGGGTCTTGGGAGCTAGAGCCCACATGGCTAAGGTTTGGGACTATGCATTGTATCCACATCCTTTAATCATCTCCCCCACTTGTGTTTTTGAAGACAATTTGATGTCTGGCTGCCTCATTATTTTACCTATGATGAAAGCTGAAGCCACATCCCATCCTTCTACTAGTAACATGCCACTAGAATTTACCAACTCTCTAGCTTCATCTGAGGTCATATTCTCTGATTCTAGATCATATTCTTGTAGGTCTTGCAAGGCTTCACTTGTTACTACATCTCCTCTTGCCAATAGTAAATGTGACCCCACTTGTTGTTTTTCCCAAATAATAAAATCCTTGAATTCTTTAGTTTTGATAAAATTAGCATCATTCAAGAATTGTTCTTGTTGAATCTCCCTTTCATCTTGGCATAACATCAGAGGCATCTCAACATTTTCTTCAGTTTCCTCTCTTTTATTCTTTCCTTCACTTATGAACTTCCTTAGTTGATGATCATAAGCTCTTGTTTTAGTGAATAATACACTCACTTTATCTTTTTTCCTCTTATGTGCATTGACATCAGAAGGCTCCCCTATTTCCACCTTTTGATTCTTCTTGAGAGGTTCAACAACTACCTCAGCCTCTTTCCCTTGTGTTAGATCTATTATATTTTCCTCACCTTAAGGTGTCTAATCCATTGGTGAAGGGATATGTACTGAGTAGCTACTATTACTATATTCTGAGGATGAGCGCTTGTTTGGACCTTTGTCCTTATCCTCTAGCTGCTCCTCCACCTGGCTGTACAGTGTTCCATAAGACTCAATCATCTTATCCAATCTCTATAAATAAGACATATTAGGGAAATAACCCCCAAATGGGATCCTTTTCTTCTTAAGTTGTTTCTCTAAATCCATCAGTTCTTGGAACTTTACTTCCCTACTCATAATTTCATCTTCTTCTAAGATGTTCCTGATAATGCCTTCCTCTTCACATTTCTCATGAACTTTAGTATTTGGGATATTGGTTTTCAGGAGCTTCTTTGCACTTTGAATGAAACCATCAGTATCAACATACCTATTTAGGGATACATTCATCTTGAAGTGACTTAACCATATGTTAACAGAATCATATGCCCTCTTGACAATTGTGAAATCATACACTTGAAATCACCGAGGTATGAATGTTCCTTTTCTATGTGGATCCAAATGCTCCTTATCAGTCCACATAAGTTTCCATATGAATTCCATGACTACAATTCTTGGTGGTACTCGGTTAGGTAGAATATGTGGTGGTTGGGAGAAACCATAAACTCTTATCAAAGTCAAATTATTATGGTAGTAGAAGTTGCCCCAGTTGTGATCTTTATTCCTTTGTCAACAAACTTGCAGGGTCTCAGAAGATGCAATACCTTAATTGGTAGCCTAGTCATATTGACTCCCAAACTCCTAAATAAGGGATATACCATCTAGTTCTAGAAAGCACATAATTCATTCTCCCTGGATTTATAATTCAACACCCTCAACCAAAGTTGTACAGGGTTGGATTGACCATGGTAAAATCTTTTAGGTCTTAAATTTGGCTCCTCCATAATATTGAAGTTATAGAACAAAGTTAAATGCATTAGTAAATAATACTGCAAAAATTTAGGTCTTGATTCATTCTTCTAGATATCTATAGACCCTTAATGCATTTTTTCAATTACATATTGGATTTAATCATAATTTTTTATGACATGGGGACTTTTCAAGTCCAAAACAATCATTAGAATATCAGTGGATATCCTTTCCCTTCCACTATCAACTCCTAAAACTCTACACAGGCCATAGGAAATATATTTCATGTAGAAGGCCAGGTCCTTGTAGAAATAGGGTACATTGTCACTAGAAATGGGTGCTATGTAATTTCTAGTCCCTTTTGGCACATGGGCTTGAATCAATGTTTCTACAACACATGCCTCCCTTGTATACCTAGCTCCTAAGGCCTTCAGGTTTATTTCTGTAGTGTAAGGGTTATAAATGTTGAAATCTTTCATAAATGATGCCCTATCTAAAGTTACTAGGGCTGTAGCATCACTCTTCTTGATGGTTTTAGAAATGGAGTCATATCTATTAGCCAATGCTAGCAATAAATCTACATCTAAAAACACATCTAGAACTATTAATTTGGCTAGCCCTAATGTCCAAGGGTTTGACACAGGAACATGACCCACATTATTTTTATGGAAATAATTAAATAAATGATATCTAGAATGATCATGCATTTTAGTATCTCTAATATAATCCATATGATTTCCAATTTATTCATCATTTACCTTCTTTCCTTGATTTTTTCTTGGTAGGATAGCTACAAATTCCTTTGAGTAGTTCCTTTTTTCCTTTTGTTCATCATCAACATCTCCACTTTTCCCACTAGTTTAAGCAATTATCACTACCCGGCTCATCTTGTCTACACTGAACTAAAATAATACTGATCAAATTTCTTTTCTTCACTCTGAAATCCAGGCAATTCTTTTCTTCTAAAAGTACTGATCACTTACGCAATTCCTAGCTCTAAAAACTGAGAATCTAGTAAACTGAAATTAAAAATAGTAATGCCTATTTATTCAACAAAATCAATGCACCAATCTCTTCAAAAATCATGAATTTTCTATTCAGTCACTTGTGTCATTACTTCTACGTGTTTTGATATCATTTTCTCCTCCTAGCCAAGGCTTTTGAAACTAACAAGTGATCAATTTTGAATGAGTGTTTTTTTTTCTTTTAAAGCCTTATTATATTTGAAACAGGCTCAAGATCTGATATGATTGGCTATTTTATCACAACTCAACAAATATTAAAACATGTTGTCACAATCCTCTCATTCTAATTGGCTGGTCGTTGTACATCATGCCACGGGACTAAACTCTTATCTTTACCTTGCTCATACTCTAGTTCTCTTTAGTGACTATGTGAATAATTTATCTCCTTGTTGTTGAGAGTTAGCTTTAACTCTAGTTTCATCATGAGATTTAATGCCTATCGTATGATCAAAACTTTGATCAACAATTATCTCTTAGTTTCTGGACAAATTCACTTAACTCATGTTTCATTCTAAGATTCCATGACTAAGGCTCAAGATTAACTCATGTTTAAATTTTGGTTTCTTTGGAGACTTCGAAACTGTACAAATTCAAAGTTTCTAAAAGATTTTAATAATCTTGAGTTTCATTAGAAATTATGTGACCACCGTTAGATCTTGTTTCAATAAGATGGTTCGCGTGAAATCTCACATCCATATTTTACTTTCTATATTTGATCAGAGACTTTGTGGCTACCCTTAGATCAACTTTAAATACAACATCTCACATGAAATTACCTTAGCTTTATCCTTAACTATAGTTTTTTATGAGACTTCACGACTACATCTATTTCTAAGTCGCCAAACAGGTTTTCTGACCACAGGTTTATTCTGAGATTTCACGCAGACCATAGATCTCAAGAATGACTTAGACACGTGTCAGCATTAAGATGATTACCTTTGAATAACTAAACTTTCTCTAAATTTTTTACTTCTATTAGTGACTTAACACCATCCATTAGATCCTTTCTCTTTTACGGTTCATATTTTCTCGCTGCAACTTCAATTGAGCTTTGACTTAACCTTTATTAACCACAGTTCTCATGGAGACTTCAAGACTAACTGAATCTCATTGTCACTGGATGAATTATCTAATGCAAGGTTCATTTTGAGATTAAACGCCAGCCTTTAGATATTTCTCTAATCTCATAGTAGCCATTGAATCTCATGAACCTTTTCTCAACTGAGCTTTTATCTCGCGACTAAACACTAGCCATAGGATCAACTTTGAATCAGACGGTAGTCACTAGATCTCACAACTTTTAACTTAACCCTTTCTTTTCTTAGAGATCTCACAAATTAATGAGTTTAACTCATCCCTTAACCTTATTTAACTTGTGAGACACCGTGACTAAAGAAACTCTAAGTTGCTTTATAATTTCTTAACTGAAGATTTTATCTTGAGACTTCACGCCCATCGCTAGATCATCTTGAAAATCAATGGCTATCACTGAATCTCATAAGAGTTGAATTAAATCTTATTTCCTTCCTCAATCATGCGACTGAATGAAATTTCAACCATGCTCTAACTCTGATCTATTCACGAGACTACATGAATGAAGAAACTCAAATTCACCATAGGATTCTTTAACTCTAGGGTTTGAAATGAGACTTTGCACAAACCACAGGATCAGGATCTGGATCAATAGCCCGCATGAAATCTCTTTACCATTGAATGCATAAACTTTTTATTGTGAGATAACATGACCAAATCTTTTTGCTAAGTCTCAAAGTCAAATGGAATATTCTAAAATTTTAAAGAGACATCGCGACTAATATTAAATGATGAAAAGATCACATGACTTAAGTGACTCAGTTTTTTTGAAAAAGGTAAGTGAAAATTATAAGCGATTATGAAGAACTAGGGTTTTATCTTGAATTTGAATGAAAATGACATAGGACCTAGGGTTTTTCATACTTCTTTGATTTTAAAGCTTGGAGATCATCATTTGCAGAGAAATCTTGATAGCATTAGACAGGAATTTGACATTTAAAGCAAGATTATGATTGGGAACTCAAAATTTTTATAGAAAAACTTAAAAAATAGAAATACAACCAATAGTGGCTCTATCCGAGGATGATTAAATGCAAGTTTATAGAAAGAACCATAGATCTCTAGAAGGAAGACCATGCTTACTAACCTACTACAGAAATAAAACACACACTAGAAACAAACACACCTATATATATGATACAAGACTACTGTGCATGGAAATCAAATTCTTAACTGAAGAAACATTTCAAGAATTTTCCATGCACTAGAAATTCAAATACCTCTCCATCCATATTATTCAAAAGATATGAATCTTTTCCAAAACTTTGATAAATAGAAAAAGGATCTAACCATAATGATTCAAATTTCTTATGCTTCCCTTTGGCTTCAACTCTTACATTCTACTAGAGGAATAGATCATCAGGTTAAAAATTAATGTTACTTTCTCTCTTATTAAACAAATATTTCATTTTCTACTGCAATTTAATGTTCTCCTTTTGACTATCTTTTCTAACCTCATCTAGTTCTGCTAGCTGCATCATTCTATCTTGCATTGGTTTAAAAACATCTAGCTCTTCTTCCTGAATAAACTTATATACTAAAAGTAAATTATTCATGGGAATTCTAGATTTCATACCATATACAAGTTCAAAAGAGACTTTTTTTTTTCACTTTTATCCTATCATCCCATAGAGAAAGTTTCAATTTTGTATGCCAAGCTCTTTTATTCTTCTCAAGGGTCTTTTTCAAGATTTTCAATACGCTCTTGTTGCTGGATTTTTCTTGGAAATTGCCTTGATGATGATATGGGGAAGAATATGACATAATAATCCCCTACTCATCATATAAATATTTAAGTTCATCTGATATAAAGCACATAGCATTATCAATTACCAATTTTATAGGGACACCAAATCTGGTCAAAATGTTTTCCATCATAAAAGCAGTGACCACTTTACTAGTTGCCTTCTTTTTGGGAATCTCTTCTATCCACTTTGTGAAATCATCTGTAGCAACAAGTATCCAACTATGTCCACTACTATATTTCTCTGAAAACTCTCCAATGATGTCAATCCCCCACATGGCAAATGGTGTTTCAGCACTTATAGGATTTAGTAATAGGGAACCTAAGAATTTCAAATTTTTTGAAAACCTTTGACAAGGTTCACATCTCCTAACAAAGGAATGTGTATCTTTGAATAACATAAGCCAATAATATTCAGCCCTCAAGATTTTATGAGTAGTGGTTGTAGTAGAAAAATGTCCCCCACATACTCTAGCATGCATTTCAATCAATACTTTCTCAGTTTGACTATGATCTAAACATAATAATAGTACACCATTTATATATTTCCAATACAAATCTCCTTGTACTAGGGTGTACCTTTGAGCTTGCAACCTAAGATTTATTTTCTGATTATCTATCATAACCTCAGGGAATTTAGCATTTTTTAGATAGTACATGATATCAACATAAAAAGGTTGTCTTTTAATACTGGTTACTATTGAATCATGTACCTTTGTGTTATTGACTTGCACCGGGTCTAAATTTTCTTCTGTCATTAATTTTTCTAAACCTTTTCCTCTTACCAATTTGGTAATATGGATTTTCAAATCAAACTCTTGAATCCTATTAATCCATTTGCACCTCTTACAAAATTTATCTTTCGTAAGAAGCATTGTACACCTTTGATATTTCTTGGAGCAGTGACCTTTTGAATGGCTTCTATCCTTTCTTGGTCATCCTCACTCCATCCTTTGACACTATATGTCCTAGCAAATTTCCTTCTGTCACTACAAATTGACATTTTCTGGGATTCAGGGAAACACCATATTCCAAAACCTTATTTAAAAAGTTTCTCTAGGTGTCCACAATGATCCTCTGCTTTCTTGGAAAATGTTGTCAAATCATCTTGATATATTACCATTAATAATTCAATAAATTATTTGAGAGAAACATCAATGGCTCTCTAAAAAGTTCCTCCTGCATTTATTAGTCAAAATGGCATTCTAACATATACATAAGACCACCATGGAGTAGTAAATACAATTTTGAATTGTTTTGATTCTTTAACTAGTACCTAGTTATAGCATAAAAAACCATCCATAATTGATAATATCTCACAACCAGTAACCTTGTGTAACATTGCCTCCATATTAGGTCAAGTATAATTATCCTTCAGAGATGCAATGTTCAAATTTATGAAATCAACACACAATCTTATGTCACCATTCTTCTTTCTCACCGGGACCAAGTTAGAAACCCAAGTTGAATGTCTTATGGGCTGACTAATCCCTACATCTTTTAATTTCATCAACTCCTATTGCATCTTGGGAGCCAAAAATGGGTTGATTGGTTTCTGTTTCTATCTTAATGGCTTAGCATCTAATTTTAGTGTGATTTCATGTTGAAAAAGGTCCTCCCTATAAGCTTTCAAATAATCATAAGACCATGCAAACACATGCTTATGTCTTCTTAATAATTTAATTAGATTTGACCTGACATGTGAATATAATCCTTTTCCAATATAGACTATTTGAGGAGTGGTCTCTGCTCCTAAATTTATTTCTTCCAAATCCTCAATTTTAACATTGCTCATTTTTTTTATAAGTGATCATATTGATTACTAAAGAATGCTTCTTATTCTACCAGTCCCTTAGGAATCTGATTAGAACTTAATTAGACAACCTCATTCCCCAAAACACTATCCCTGCCATTAATGAATTCAAGCAAAGAATTGCAATCTATATGCTGCTCTTCATAATGGTCTAGGAATTGAATAAATCTAAGAATATCTTAGTCATCTTCAAATACTTGCTAGTCATAAATATTATCAGGGACAAGTGGTCTTTGTCTTAATTTCAACAATTGATACCCCACTTAAGGTCAAATCACCAGTATTGAAAAAAAGATTAACTAAAAAGTTTGTCATAATTTTTTTTGACCTTTCTATCTAGTTAATATTAAAGGCATCAAAAGATTAAATCTGATCCCAAATTGCATGTTCATACATTATCAATCTATCATTTTTCATAGCATGCTTGGATCTAACTAGGGAAACTACTAGCTTAGACTTACCATAAACTTTTAGACTTTTTATTCCATGCTTAGCAGCAATATCTAGCCCCGAAAACAAAGCTTCATATTCTGTTGTATTATTTGTACATTAGAATGATATAAGGAAAAAATACTTGAAAGTTGTACCTAATGGAGAAATAAATAAGACACCAGCTCCTAATCCTTCTTTAAAATAGGCTCCACCAAAATACATCTTCCATAAACCATCCTGTTGTGTATTGAGATCCTCACCTAAGGGATCAACATTTTTACATTGATGAACACTCCTCACTCAGAAGTTCTCCATGTCAATATCTAAATATTAATCAATGTTAGTATCTTCATCTAACTCAATCATATGGGGTGTCATACCTTCTCTGGATACCTTGACATTATTTCTAGCAATGTTGTGTTGGTGCTCAAATCAATAGATTGGATTTCCTATGGACTTTCCAATCCAATGCTTGGAAACCCAAGTGATTTGGCCAACTAAAAAGTCACAACTAAGGCAAGGTTGGAACTTCTGCAATTCTGGCTCTACAAAACCAAGGCTGGTAGGCCCATACCTTGACTTATCCTTCAAGTTTCAAGGCTTTTTTTAGAAGATAAGTAACACTTCAACCTTCTCTCTCAAGTATAGAAAGGCACTTGAAACAAATCTAACTGAAAGAAATATATCATGAACTGTAAATTGAAACACTTTAAGTAATTGAAATAATGTTTAGTAAATGTGTATGTAATTTGAAATGAAAAAATATATAAGATATCACAAAACTATAAACAATCAACTGAATAACTATAATCCAAATAATGATTAGACTAGTGCCTTATTCTACCATGGGCAATAGAGTCAAGATCATTCCAATTTTATGTTCAACCTCAGAGACATTTTTACAAGAAAACTTATCACTTCAAAGGTGCTATGGAATGTACATGCAACCTAAAACAAATTCAGAGATATTTCAAAAGGGTAATTCTTCTCAGATGATAGACCAATTGACTAAGGCCTCAATCAACAAAATTTAACCATGCAAAATGAGAACACCAATTGAAAATATAGAATATGAATCAAATCAGGAAGCATGCACATCAAACGATCAATTTGAAGAAGTTCTATTGGTTTATCCAAGGCACTAATTGTAAAATGATAATGAAACTATTACACATGTGAAATAAAAAGGACTTATCTTTATTGATTTTGAAAAAATAGTACATCCAGGTCCATGTTATACTTGTTGATTAACAACTATCCAAATATGTGAAATTGTATTATATTGTATTTCTTCTCTTTACATTTTACATTATGCATATATATGTGTTTGAGTTTCTTTCACAGCTTTTTAGGGTGAAAAGACAGAACTCTTATTACAAATTATTTTGAAAAACAATAAACTAACTACAAAATAACTACCTAACTTTCACATTTGGATTTGGTCAAAAATCTAAAACACCTTGTGAAAAGCTAATATTTCTGCTAGAGATAGGAAACTTGATTTTTTGAACTGGGTTGTTTTTAGATTTGTAAAATTTGACTATCTTTATCCTCTATTGAAATCATCTTTGTAGCAGATCTAAATTCTAGCATTTTCTGAAGGCTTCGATTAGTTAGTTCTATTTATTTGTGTCATAACGCTTCCTTCCTTTGATACATTTTTTTTATGGAGAAAAATGATTCTTGATAATGGGTTGGGACTTCTAAATTATCAAAATTTAGGGTACCACCTATGGCTCTTTCTAGGGATGTATGCTCCCTGTGAGCATAGCAAGATTCTAGCTATCTCTAGAGAAGCAGACCAAGTATCCACTTTTAATCTGATGCAAAGTGATTTGGTTCTCATCTTTAAGATTTATCTTTATACCAATAGGCTCATGAAGAACCTTCATAGGAACATTCAATTGGGTGGCCCCAAGCCCCCCAAAAAATGAACAATGCTTCTTTCCTCTATCAAACACATAATTTTGATCATTTAATACTTTGGATCTCCCAAATACGATGCCACCACTCTCATGGACAACATTCATTTCTTTATTAACATGCTTTTACTTTTTTTTACCTTTAGAAAGGTCAACAGGTGCACTATAGTCCTTTATAAATAGAAGATCCCCATGCATTTGATCAACCCTACAAGTAACTAGATTAAGATCTTCTGCTTGGATGCCTTTACGTAGACAATCTTCCCTATACTCAAGATGTTGTTTCTTTTCACTAAAAAGATTTGGAGATAACTCACATTCAAGAACTTCCTTCTTATAAAAAATTTGATCAGATAGGATACTCAGATCATTTTCAAAACTAATCTTCAACACATTCTCCTTACTAAGTTTGTTTGATTCCATCTCATCTTCACATGTTTGATAAAACTTCTTCTCATAGGATGAAATAATGCATGTCTCACTTTCTGAATACACTTCCCATACATATTTTGAGTTTCATCATCTTCAAAATGATCACTAGGCTCACTATCTTTATCATGATGTTGATGGACTTGATTGCATATAAAATTTTCTTCAAATAATGGATTCAAGGATATAGAGAACTCGGGCATATCTCCATGAGATATTTCATTGAAAACTTCATCATTTTCATATGTTGTATGCTGTTCTATTTCATCTCTATTATTTGATTCTTGAAATTTATCATCTTCTTCATCTAGTACCCCCTGAGTATGTACTGATCTATCAACATGCTTATCAGGGTGCATTGAGAAAAAAAATTGACCACTCTTCTCAACATGTTTTTGATATTCCATGTCTATTAAATATGAGATTTCTTCTATATTGAGAAGATCTTCTTCCTCATCATCATGGTCATTGATACCTGTTTCCATGCAAATCTCACTACGTACAGATTCTACTTCAATCTGATCCAAATTTTCTTCCTCTATGTCATCATTTTTTTCTTCCCTCAATACTTCACATATTTTCTCAAGAAAAGCTAGTAGTTGAGAATCATGGTAGATTCCTAACTCACAAAGTTTATCCATTAATTCCCTTCCTAGAGGCCTAATATCCAAAGGTATTTCTTGATAGATCTTTATCATTCTCATGAAAAAATATAGTGTAGGTTCACCTTTATATCTTTCCAAACTAAAGAATGTATCCAAAGGGGACATGTCAGATTCTTCCTCCAAAATATAATTTGGCTCTCTTTCCTATTCGTAGAACATGTCTTGTTCATAACACATGATTTTTTTCTTCACCATTGCCATCATGAAATATATCAAGAAACCACTGCTCAAACTATCTCCATGATGAGATAGATGGTGTGGGTAGTGATTCATATACTTGTCTGGCATTATCTTTTAACATCCTAAAAAATAGCATCATCACCTGATCCTCTATAGAAACCTCATAATCTTCTATGAATGTATAAAATGCATCCAAGTTTTGTTGTGTTGATTCATCCCATTCTCCATGGAACTTTGGTAGAAGTTGTGAAATTTTAGGGTATAACTTATTTGGGATGCATTGAAATCTCCTAAGATCCAATGGCCTGATACCATCTGGAATGAAAGGATTTCTATGAAATGATTGATACATTTGAAAAACAAATCCACCATCTCCTTCAGAGTCTTCTCCCTTAGTAGAGTCACTAACTGAAATGCTTTGTTCAATAGAGTCACCACCTTCTTATCAGAAGGAAAATACTTACTATCTTCTGAGTTCTTTTCTCCCAGTAGAGTCTTAAATATATCACCAGAGCTTCTAGGTAAAATAGAAAAATATACTTTTGAACAAGTCCCCAGTAGAGTCACTGATTTTTTGGTTCTCAAATCAACAGATTGGATTTCGTATGGACTTTCCAATCTAATTCTTGGAAACCCAAGTGATTTGGCCAACTAACAAGTCACAACCAAGGCAAGGTTGGAACTTCTACAATTCTGGCTCTGCAAAACCAAGGCTAGTAGGCTTATACCTTGACTTATCCTTCAAGTTACAAGGTGCTTTATAGCAGATAAGTAACATTTCAACCTTCTCTCTCAAGTATGGCAATGCACTTGAAAGAAATCTAACTGAAAGCAATATATCATGAACTATAAATTGAAATAATTTAAGTAATTGAAATAATGTTTAGTAAATGTGTATGTAATTTGAAATGAAAAAATATATAAGATATCACAAAACTATAAACAATGAATTGAATAACTATAATCCAAATAATGATTAGATCAGTGCCTTATTATACCATGGGCAATAGAGTCAAGATCATTCCAATCTTATGTTCAACCTTAGAGACAGTTTTACAAGAAAACTTATCACTTCAAAGGTCATATGGAATGTACATGCAACCTAAAACAAATTCAGAGATATTTCAAAAGGGTAATTCTTCTCAGATGATAGACCAATTGACTAAGGCCTCAATCAATAGAATTTAACCATGGAAAATGAGAAAACCAATTGAAAATATAGAATATGAATTAAATCAGGAAGCATGCACATCAAACTATGACTTTGAAGAAGTTCTATTGGTTTATCCAAGGCACTAATTGTGAAATGATAATGAAACAATTACACATGTGAAAGAAAAAGGACTTATCTTTATTGATTTTGAAAAAATAGTACATCCAGGTCCATGTTATACTTGTTGATTAAAAACTATCCAAATATGTGAAATTGTATTACATTGTATTTATTCTCTTTACATTTTACATTATGTATATATATGTGTTTGAGTGGATTTCACACCTTTTTAGGGTGAAAAGACACAACTCTTATTACAAATTATTTTGAAAAACAATAAACTAACTACAAAATAACTACCCAACTTTTGGATTTGGCTTTGGTCGAAACTCCAAAACACCTCATGAAAAGCTAATATTTCTTCTAGAGATAGGAAATTTGATTTTCCAAACTAGGTCACTTTTAGATGTTTAAAATTTGACCATCTTTATCCTTTGTCAAAATCATCTTTGTAGCAGGTCTAAATTCCAGCATTTTCTCAAGGCTTCGATTAGTTAGTTCTATTTATTTGTGTCATAAAGCTTCCTTCCTTTGATCTTCTTTTTTATGGAGAAAAATGGTTCTTGATAATGGCTTGGTACTTCTAAATTATCAAAATTTAGGGTACCACCATGTTGAAAGTAGGATAAGATAAATCATAGTGAATACTGCCACCCATTGAATCACTCCATTTCCTTGATAGAAACATGCCATAATGAGGTGGGATATCAACCACCAATACACTCATTATCAATACTGTGTTAGGGCATATAGCTAACTTATGATGTAAAGCCTCAATGGTACCAACAATAGGGATCTCTCTAGATTCCATTTCCTGACATCTCCCATGAGGAGTATCAAATTGTAATCCCATGGATCTCATTATTTATGCAGGCATAACATTATTAGATGCTCCAGAATCTATCATATAGTTTTTTAGAATCTTACCATTAATTACCAGAGTTAATAAAAAAGGATCAATGATTCCTGCATAAGCATTTGTGTTTACATAAATCTAAAGGATCTCAGAAATCATTCCCTCAGGCTCTTTTCCCTTGTTATTAGATTTCTTTTCAACAACTTCTAGTTTTTGGATTTTCATTAGAGAAAATCTATTTAATACTGAAAGGACTTTTTCCTTATCTTCTTTTATTCTCATCATTTCTAGAAATGGGGCCTAGAATGTCATTTGAGATAGACACTGGCCCATATCAACAAGAGTGTACTTTACATCAGAGGATTTTGAATTTTCAACAGTGATATTATTATCCTCTATTTAAATATCCAGAGTAGACTCTTCCTTATTTGATTTCTTATTTTCAACTTTAGAAGGGGAAGAGATTGCTTCTGGCACTTTATCTTTTCCCTCATGTCTAATGTTTGAATCATTAGCTTTGCTTACAATTTTGACCTTTAGCTTGTTTACATTTTCCATACGTCCTTCTCTTTTTGGTGTATACTTGGTATCTATTTTTTTTTTCTTTGATAGATATGTTAGTTGGTTGACTATCTACAGCACCTATAACTCTATTTCTCAAATGGTAGTTACTTCTTTCTTTATTTACTTTAAATCAGGAGTGGTTCTTTCTTTTTCTTCATCGAAAGGTTTTCTTATTATGGTAGATTCTTGACTATTTTGGGCATAACATCTTATATTATCAACCTCTTCATCTTCATTATCAGACTAGATTTTTTTATGATATACCTCTATTCTTCCTTGTGAACCATACATATCATTTTTATCAACTTCATATTCATAATATATATCAGAGCATGTATAAGAATTAGTCATATCACATCGATTATGATCGCATAGCTCACCTTCTTTACCTTATTGTTCTTCACTAGAACTTATGTCTAGTGCTACAACACAAAAATCAGGATTGTGTTGGGCTTGAAAAGTTTCACACCAATAAGTATCACTGCACATGTTTACAACATTTTTGTGTAAAGGACCAGGGGCCCTATTTTCAGGTTTATCCTTTCTTTGTGGGACAATTGGCTTTCCATCCTTAAAATTGCTACCATAAGGGTGATTTTGCATCCTATTACGTGGGTTATAATTTTTGTAGGATGGTCTATTGTTTTGTGGAGATTTATGTTCTTTATATTCTATTTCCTTTTTGTTGCTCCTACTAAAATGTGCATCATCTCTTCTACAAAATTTACCTAGCACTCTTCTATTCATATCTATATTCATTGCTATCTTATATGCATCAGTAATACTTCTAGTATTTTTGTATATGAGATAATACCCCATGTTAGAATCAAAAGTATTTAGATATGTAGAGAGACATACCTTTTCATCAAGTTTGATCTTCTGAAGTAGCTTGTGCATGGCTATTTGAAATCTTGTGTTGATTTCAGTGACTTTTTCATTGAAACTTTTCTTTATGTTATTGAATTTGTTTAATAGGAATCCTTCATTTGTTTTATCACCATACTGATCTTTGAATAATTCTATTAATTCATCCATACATGCCATAGAACTATTAGATAATCCTCTAAACCATTCCCTAGCATCTTCTTCTAAGGATTGAACAAAGAGCTTCATTAGGACATCTTCATGATTAATATTTAGATGATCTATGATATCAATAAACTTTCTCAAATTTACTTCACAAGAAATAACATTGTTTCCTTAAAACTTTGGGTGTTTTTCCCCAATATCATTTGGTATTGTATTAGGGTAACTAGGAATACCAATAAAAGTAAATTGTTTGTATCTTTCTGGATGTAGTGGTTTCCTTTGAAATTTATCATCATCCTAGAAAGTGGAAGTTTTGGGTTTTGAATTTGTATTATTTTGAGCACCAATATAGGAATATCTAGAATATTGCAAGAAATCAATCTTGTTATTCATCTCTAAAGTGGCAGCCTCAGCTTCTGTCCTTTCCAACATTTTAGCCATGGTTTCTTTCTCCCTTTTTGATCTCTCAAGATTGATGTCTAATTTATACATTTGTTCTATTGGAACTTTGTGAGTTTTTGGTTCATCTACTTCACTTCCAATCACCTTCTTTTTTCCTTTATCTCTAGAATCTTGAAAACCAAAACTTTTGTGAGTGACTAGTGTCTCTTGATCTCTATGAGACCTTTCAACATTCTTGGTTGCTTGATGTCTTAATAATCTTCTTCTCAATTTATCAACATTTCTTTTATCTTGTTTTTTTTTTCTTTTTAAAATATTTTTCTCTCGTCTTTTGCCAAATAATGGCCAACTGCCTTATTAAGATTCTTTCTTCTTTAGCAAGCTCATCAGAAGGACCTTTAGAATCTAAACTGATAGTACCAGTCCCTTCTCTTTCACTAGAAGAACTGGTAATTGCATATTTTTCTAATCCTAGGTTAGGGCCTTCTTCATATTATGAGGTGTTCCCCTCATGACTAGATTGGATTGCATCTTTTGTTCTAGTCGTGTCTTCTTCTTTTCTTGGAGATGAGTCATTTATATTAGCTTGGTTCTTATTTTACCTCCAAGACATTTTAGTCCTAGAAGTGGTTGGAATTGCACTGTCCAACTCAACTTCAAGATTATCTCTAACTCTTGATATTGTATTCATATTGAGAAGGATGTGTATAAATATTGAAATTTCCTTAGCACTGATTACAAAGATTTTCTCTGACAGTCACCACCCAAAACAAGTTTGGAAAAATAAAACATCACCAAATATAAATAATATAAGTGTGGCTTAGATAGGAAAACTCAACTGTAAACTTGATTTAACTCTTAAAGCACCAGAGATATTATGAATTTGTCTAATAAAAAATTTTATTCCCCAGTAGAGTCACCAATTTGTTAGGTCTTTTTCTTCTAGGTTCCTAATATAGTATAAATGCTTAAATATTATACTTCCAATTTAAAACTCATGCAAGACAAAGCATAATTGATGAGAACTAGTTCCTCCTTCTACTTTGAGATCCACAGACTCATGCGGGTGTACCTTCAAATGATTACTGATTCTCAGTATCTATTATAGTTGATTAGGGCTTTCACTGATTGGATAGTTTTATGTTACTATATTAATTGATGAAACACCGTGCAGATGACAATAATTAAATTAATACAAAGCTTCACAAGAAAAATTATGATCTTCACAATAACAAACATTAGTGAGATAAGGATTCTCATCCTTCTTCCTTTTGGAGTTCTTTGAAATTAGGAGGGTTAACCTAGTGATTCTCTCTTTAAGGAATCAACAAATTGAACTGTATTATCTAATACAATTGCTTTAACATATATATTCTTTGTAACTAAAAATTGAATGATTGATTTTCTTTAATATTGGATGATGATTAACTTCTTGCCAAACCCTAAACTAGTGCCTAATCCCTTGACAAGGAATCAATATCAAATGTAAATACACAATACATTGTTTAATGAAAATACATGCAATTTAGATAGAATGCCCTATAGAATACTCTTTCACTCCCACACCCCTATTATCAGATCCTAACACCAATGTTTAACTCTCTGGGATCACTTGTAAGAATTACTCCTTCCTTGAAAGAACTCACAAGTAATTATACAATCACCTTGTAACTGGTATATCTAAAATGCCTTTCAAATTAAACATACAAGAGCTTGAACATAAATATAAATATACAACACAAGATATAGAACAAAAAATTTAATGTGTTTTATTAATATTGTTACTGCTTCAAATACATTCAATAGACAATAAGCACATAGCTCAGACAAAATTGAGTAGTCTACCTTGCAATTATATATTTCACCTCCCCTTACAAAAATGTTACATCTTTCTATTTATAGAGTCTAAACTATATTATAATCCTTAAAGACTAAGGATTCAACAAGCTTTGGATGGTTTTAGACCTCACCCTAAAATATAGAATAAGACAAAATACAATAAGACCTCAAGTGGTAGAAAGACAAAATAGGAATACAATCAGTTTTGATCTTCAAATCTCTTGATAGATGGCACCTTTGTCTGGAGATATTCTAGATAGTCTCCAATAGTTATTTCAAGATCTAGTGACTTCCATTACAGGCTAACATCTACTAATATTTCTATTGACTAACCTCCCTATGCTCAAAGATCAGGTGCCAGGTGTCTCTCTACTCCTCGTCAAGTATGTCTATGTCAACAGTTGCAGGTTTCTTTTTCTTGGGATTTGTGAGAACACCACATGCTAGAACCTCTACCTTTGTAGGCTAATGAAAGCCTTTAATACTTTCCAATTTTGCCTTTTTCCTTTCCCATCTTGCATCTATTATGCTCTTGAAATCTTTCAAATACTTTTTAAAGTCTGTTTCAGCCTTAAATGCCTCGTCTAAGATTTTATTCAACCTTTCCCTATCTAATTCATCATTTTCAAAAATAAATTTGTTTTTTTTAGGCAGTAATGAATCAAATTCTTCTCTCCATACCTCCACTACCTTGATCTGATCATCTTCTCCCTTTATTAGAGGAATAAACTTATTATAATCTGATCCAAACATATTGAGTCTAGGATCAATCTAATTTTCCTTGCCTTTGAAGAAAGACAAGGTTACCCCAATTTGTTCAATCTCTTCACCAAATCATGTTAAAATTTTTGGGAGGTCTTCCCTAAGTGTCTATAGGGCTGCTAATCTTTAAAATAATTTTTTCCTAATTGAACAAGTCCCAAAATAGGGGTTCAAAATTGAAAGAAAAATAGTTACCTCTATTTGCAAACCAGGCAACTTGTTGTAGGCACCATGTACCAGATCAACTTTATCTTTTAGGATATTAATCTTATGTTGTAAAATATTCAAAAAGGCTTCCAAAGCCACTTTATTCTTCTCACTATCCTTTTTCTCTATTTCCTTTTGAAAATCCCCTGCATCTTTGGTATGTACTAATGCATTTGCAACTTGTTTAGGCTTAGCACAAGTAATCTCAGGGGTCTCTTGTAGCTTTACTTTCAGCTATACTACCAAATTTTCTAGTGCATTTATCTTTATTAGGCCTACTTCTTTTCCCTTTACAATAAGACTTGCCTCATCAAATAGCTTTTGATATCTATTTGACATTTGTACAACTTTTTCTTAATTTAGATGAGAAAACTGAGTGAGTGCTTATGAAATTTCTAGATCACCTGTATTGTGAATGGAACATATGATTTTGTCCCCATGCATGTTCTCTTGTACATTTATCAATGATGGCTTCTAGGTCTTGGGAGCTAGAGCCCACATGGCTAAGGTTTGGGACTATGCATTGTATCCACATCCTTTGATCATCTCCCCCACTTGTATTTTTGAAGACAATTTGATGTCTGGCTGCCTCCTTATTTGATCTATGACAAAAGCTTAAGCCAATTCCCATCCCTCTACTAGTAACATTCCACTAGACTTTATCAACTATATATCTTCATCTAAGGTCATATTCTCTAATTCTGGATCATATTCTTGCAGGGATTGCAAGCCTTCACTTGTTATTGCATCTCCTACCAATTCTAACTATGACCCCACTTGTTGTTTTTCCCAAATAAGAAAATCCTTGAATTCTTTAGTTTTGATAAAATTATCATCATTCAAGAATTGTTCTTGTTGAATCTCGCTTTAATCTTGGCATAACAACAGAGGCACCTCAACATTTTATTTTATGTCCTCTCTTTTCTTCTTTCCTTCCCTTATGAACTTCCTCAATTTATGATCATAAGATCTTGTTTCAGTGAATAGTGCACTCACTTTATATTTTTTCCTCTTATGTGCCTTAACATCAGAAGGCTCCCTTGTTTCCACCTTTTTCTTCTTCTTCAGAGGTTCAAAAACTACCTCAGCCTCTTTCCCTTGTGTTAGATCTATTATATTTACCTCATCTTGAGGTGGTTGATCCATTGGTGGAGGGTTGTGTACCGAGTAGATACTATCACTGTATTATGAGGATGAGTGTTTCTTTGGACTTCTATCCTTATCCTCTAGCTGCTCCTCCAACTGGTTGCACAGTGTTCCATAAGAATCAATAATCTTATCCAATCTCTCTAAACAAGGCATATTAGGGAAATAACCCCCAAATGGGATCCTTTCTTCTTAAGTTATTTCTCTAAATCCACCAGTTCTTGGAACTTTACTTCCCTACTCATAATTTCATCTTCTTCTAAGATGTTCCTGATAAGGTCATCCTCTTCACATTTCTCATGCACTTTAGTATTTGGGATAGTGGGTGTGAGGAGCTTCTTTTCACTTTGAATGAAACCTCTGTATCAACATGCCTATATAAGGCTACATTCTTCCTGAAGTCACTTCACCATCTATTCACAAAAGCATATTCCCTCTTGCCAATTGTGAAATCATACACTTGAAATTGTGGAGGTGTGAATGTTCCTTTTCTATGTGGAGCCAAATGTTCCTTATCAATCAACATAAGTTGCCATATCAATTCCATGACCATAATTCTCGGTGGTACTTGGTAAGGTAGAACATGTGATGATTGGGAGAAACCATAAACTCTTATTAGAGTAAAATTATTATGGTATTATAATTCTCCCTAGTTGTGATCTCCATTCCAATTGTCAACAAACTTGCAGGGTCTCAGAAGATGCAATACTTTAATTGGTAGCCTAGTCATACTGACTCTCAAACTACTCAAGAAGGGTTATACCATCCAGTTCTAGAAAGCACATAATTCATTCTCCCTAGATGTATAATTCCATGCACTCAACCAAAGTTGTACAGGGCTGGATTGACCATGGTAAAATCTTTTAGGTCTTAAATTTGGTTGGTCCATAATATTGAAGTTATAGAACAAAATCAAATGCATTAGTAAAGAATACTGCATAAATTTAGCACTGGATTCCTTCTTCTAGATATCTAAAAACCTTTGATGCATTTTTTTAGTTACATATTGCATTTAATCATAATCTGTATTGACATGGGGACTTTGCAAGTCCAAAACAATCATTAGAATATCAGAGGATATCCTTTCCCTTCCACTATCAACTTCTAAAACTCTACACAGGCCATAGGAAATATATTTCATATAAAAGGCCAGGTCCTTGTAGAAATACAGTGCATTGTCACTAGAAATGGGTGTTATGTAACTTCTGTTCCCTTTTGGCACATGGGCTTGAACCAATTTTGCAGCAACACAACCCTCCCTTGTATACCTAGCTGCTAAGGCCTTCAAGTTTATTTGTGTAGTGGAAGGGTTATAAATATTGAAAGCTTTCATAAATGACGCCCTATCTAAAGTTACTAGGGTTGTGCCATCACTCTCTTGATGGTTTTAGAAATGGTGTCATATCTATTAGCCAATTCTAGCAATAAATCTACATCTACAAATACATCTTGAACTATTAGTTTGGCTAACACTAATGTCCAAGGGTTTGACACACAAACATGACCCTTATTATTCTTATGGAAATAATTAAATAAATGATATCCAAAATACTAAGGCATTTTAGCATCTCTAATATAAGCCATATTATCTCCAAGGTATTCATCATTTACCTTCTTTCCTTGAATTTTTCCTGGTAGGAGAGCTATAAATTCCTCTGAGTAGTTCCTTTTTCCCTTTTGTTCATCATCAACATCTCTACTTTTCCCACTAGTTGAAGCAATGCTCACTACTAGGCTAGTCTTATATGCACTGAACTAAAACAATACTGATCAAATTTATTTTCTTCACTTTGAAATCTGGGCAATTCTGTTCTTTTGAAACTACTGATCACTTACACAATTCCTAGCTCTGAAAACTAAAAATATAGTAAAATGAAATGAACAACAGTATTGCCTATTTATTTAGAGAAATAAATGCACCAATCTCTTCAAAAATCATGAATTTTCTATTTAGTCACTTCTGTCATTAATTCTACATGTTTTGATATTAATTTCTCCTCCTAGCTGTGGCTTTTGAAACTGACAAGTGATCAATATTGAATGAGTGATTTTTCTTTTTAAACCTTATTATATTCAAAACAGACTTAAGATCTCATATGATTGGCTATTTTATCACAACTTAGTAAATCTTAAATTATGCTATCACAATCCTCTTGTTCTGATTGGCTGATGGTGATGACATTAATTTTTCTATTAGTACACTTAGTGAAAAGCATTGACATAGATCGGCAGACTACAAGCATTACCGGTGGACTACAAGAATTACCGAAAAATAGCAAGCATACCTGACAGAACACAAAGGTCATGAAAAATGCTAAGTATGGAATTGACTGATGAACACTGACAAGTGTTGCACTGATGAAGTAAATAGGACATCACTGATGAGTCAATTTCACAATATTGAGAACATCACTGATGACACAGTTTTGAGAACAAAACTGACGAAACAGAAAAGGCATACCCGACAACTAGTTCAAGAAACGAACACCGACGACAAAGAAAACTAACAGTCAGAACCGACAGTCAGTTATATAACCTACAAATTGTGGATCTGAGTTTTACATGTTAGATAAAGCAATGTAATTCCATTTATAGAGTTTTTAATTTATTTTAAATGATAACTTGAGGGTCAAGCAAGCTTTATGTAAATGTTTTAAAGCATCCTAATGGATCTAAAACATATCTAACTAAAGATCAAGGTCAAGTTGTAAACCTTGAATCTAGAGTTAACTTGTGAAGTGTGAATCAAGCATTGAGCCAAAAACTAGTATAAATAGATGTTCAAATCAATTTTGAGTTATGAATTCATTATTGTTGATAACCACGATGAGCATCTAAGGAGAAAAAGGCAAAAATCATGCAAATTTTAGAAATAGATCATATCAGTTGTCAAGAACACACAGAGGCTACCGACGAGTAGACAAAGGTATTATTCAATCATGGAAGGATGATTACTTATACATAGGAAGCTTTATTGGATCTTTTATCAGCAATTAGAGATTGCATACATCATCAGATCAAAGACTTATGTAGTTGCATTCTAACAAGTGCATCACATATAAAATCCTTTTGTAGAAGGTGGACTTAACCGTTCTTTACAAATATCTTAACAGTGTTTCTAAAGCTTCAAACGAAGTAGATCTTAACAGGTCTCCACTATAATACTCCTAATAGGGTAGGTCATCAGAAGTGACCAATTGTAAGCCTTAACCGACCCCTTCTTATCTATAGATAGTGAAGTCTTGTGGGTAACAATCCCCACCATAGTTTTAACTTCCTAACAGGATTTTTCTGTGATATCATATCGTATGTTATGTGTTATCTATTTTCATGAATGTTTCTGTTATGGTTACATACTAAAGAACTTATGATATGATTGCATATACACAAAGAAAGATGAACAGTTAGATAAGATAATTTACAAACTGATGATTAAGGGTTAATGGGCTAACCAAGAAAAGTTTTAGAGGTATTGATTCACCCCTCCCCTCTCAGTACATCATTCTAATATAATTCCAAAAATTGGTATCAAAGCTAAGTCTCTCTCTTGAAAATCTTAAAGACTTGAGAGAAAAGATTAGAGCAATGGAAAAGTTCAGAATGGACATGACTATTGAGAATGAGCAGTTACAGATGCAAATAAACTATAAGCAGTATAAGGAGGTGAAAATAAAACTGAGAAAATTTCTTTATGAAAGAAAGATTATGGAAACCAGACTGAATGAGAAAGAATACAAGGAATTAGAAATACTAGATTACTTTGAAACAATGGAATCATCAATGAGCAAAGCTTTAGACACATCAGTTGAAGAAATTACAAGTCTACTAGAGATCAATCCACATCTGACAGATCAAATCAAGATGCTGCAAATTGATCAAGAGAATCAAATGGTGAAAATGATTGATGTCATGAATGATGCAAGAAAAGATGAAAATGAAAGAACTCTAGCCATTGATGATAGGAGGAAAATTACTTAGAAACTACAAGAGAAAGAATCAGAGATTCAAAGACTCACTGAGCATCACCATGAGGTTACCAACCAGATTATTCTTATGAGTTAAGAAGCAAATAGATTAAATACAAAAATCATTGAAAGAATACAGATCATAGGTGAGCTAAGAGAAGAGAACAAAAAATTGAAGCATGAAATCAAAGTCCAGAATCAACACAACGAATTGATAAAAAATGTTGAGGATAGAAAAATGTTGAGGATAGCAACAAAAGGATGGATGATTTTCTTGATGGATAGAGAAGAGTCAAAAACTACACAGGATTAGGGTACAACAAGAATGGTGAATCTTCTAATCAACCAGATCAGAGGAATGTTTTCACAACCCCAAGATCCAAGACGCTATCATGCAATCACTATGGAAAACCAGGCCATACCTCAAACATCTACAAAAGAAAAATGAAAGGTATTTCTCAAGCACAATCTACTTTTACTGGTAATTGTTATAAATGTCAAAAGAAAGGACACAAGGCACATGAGTGCAGATCCAAAATGACAAATCCAAAGAGAAAAGCCTATATGGACAAGTATTGTCCTACATGAAAGATGAATGGACATACACATAAAGAATGCTGGAAAAAGAACAACAAGGTATGGACACCAAAGGAAACTAATAAAAGCTACAAACCAACAAGATTAGGTAACACATATGTTTAGGACTATAACACATGGGTAAATTGCATAGCATGTGGAAGGTATGGTCATAATGCTGCCAACTGTATGAGAAAGTGGACCAGAGGGTCAAGAGGTTGGACCAATCTAGGTATGGCATGTTTACATTGTCATAAGGTTGGACATGTGATAAAAGAGTGCAAAGACCAATTGACAGACACAAGTACACATCCCAATGGAAATACCATTGATGACATCAAGAGAATGAGAAATAAGATGTGGGTAAAAGCCAAAAACACTGAAGGTGCTGAAACAAGAAATACAAATGGTGACACCTCATCCAATGGATTTGGTGACATCACTACATCCAACTAAATTGCATAAGTAAGTATGGAACTACATTATAAAAAGTTTTACTATGAATTAGTTCCATTACACAGTTCATATTGTAATATAGGCATGAATAAAGATGCAAAATAATTGTTGTATGATCAAAATATTGAAAAGCAACCATCGGCTATTGGGCACAACTTGCATCAGTGAACACTCACAGAAAAATTAGTACTACTTACTGGAATATATCGGTCATTACACAAGCTAAGTGTAACCGGATGAATATTGGTGAAAGTTGAACGAACAAAATTTGTCTTCGCTACCTCACCAACAATCATCAGTGAAGTCTCCAAAACCACTAGCAACCCTGACGCTTTGTACAAACACTAAAGATGTTATGAATGTCTCTACCAACAAAATTAGTCTTCATATACCAACGAGTTGGTAAGAATTAATGACAACTTAGGGTACAAAGAGGTTATAAAATCCCGATGGGTAAACTCATTTTTGCACCTGCAATTTTCAAGCAGAGAAGAGAAAACCAAATTGATTTAAGAGAAATTTGGAGAGAGACCCAGAAAGAATCAATTTGACTCAAAAGAATTCACATTCACAGGCAAGCACAAAGAACTCATAAGTAATCACACTCACTGACCGCACTATTTTATTTGCGAGAAGCCCTAAAATTTCTGCAATGCGATGGCATCGATTTCTAGAGTTGAGAATATTAAGGAAAAAAAGGTGAAATATTTCAAGCTTATCAGTAGAGGAACATGTGTTGAACCTAAATACAAGTTACACCCTTAAATAGCTTCACAACCTGATGATTCTGGAGAATTCTCCTGAATCCCACCTAGGGTTTTACTGGTAGAGGATGTAAGGTCCTATATTCACTATAAGATCTCAGAATTAGGAGCTCTAGACCTAGATAATGCCTATAGGGCATTATGTGATGATGCTAGAAAACTCAAAGATGATCACAAACACTTGGAAGTAAAGGGACTTACAAATGCACTACATTTTCCCAAGGTCTTCAAAATAGAATGGATAAAGATTGTTCTTAGTAGAGTTCACAGCAAGACTCTATGGCTAAACAAGCCAAAGGAAATAACAAAGGATGTTATTCATGTGGTTACTAGTTACCCTACAACCGATAAACCATAGGCTCACAAGCACCCATCTCTAGTAGAAGTAGAAAAACTGACTGCTGCTAAGTCAAATAAAATAGCACTAAAGGTCAACACCATTACCGACATAGAGCTGAAGTTTGGAGCATGTGTTGTTGTATATAAGATCTTCTAAGAAAGCTGAATGAATAGCATATCTAGTATGGCTATGAGCACAACATACAGATTATCAAACATGGGAAGAAGATGGATCTTGCAAAGATCCTGTTACATCAATTGGAGGAGAACATGTGCACAATAAGGTCTTCAAGGACAAACACTTGTAAGTTTGGTTCCCTCTGTATGAGTTAATTTTGGCCTTCTAAATCAACCACAAACTTCAACATAGTCCTTCTTCACCAGGTACAGCCAAGACTGAATATGAGTTATTCATCCTGACTGTCTTCGTGATTCGACCTGTTGCCTTCTATCTAGATGGAGTTTTGAAATTTGCTCTCAGGACGAGGGCCTCACAACTATGGACCATCTAAGAACGAAAGATTTTTAACCATGATAAATGCTATGCAATGCAAAGATTATGCTAGAAATTGAAACATGAATGATCACCTAAACATGAATGCTACATAATTTCAATGCAATTTAATCTAGAAATTGAAGCTATTCTACTTGCAATATGCAATTAATCTATATGATCTTAAGAAAATGAGATAACAATTCAGTATAGTAACAATGCAATTTTGATTCAAGTTTTCAGGGGATTTGAATGAAGA
>MU227465.1:3847141-3863669 GCA_018584345.1 Thuja plicata | reverse complement strand
AAGACACTTCAATCAAGCAAAGCAATGATTCATTTTAAGCACCAACCGAAGTGTGTTTTAACTACTGAAAACAGATAAAGGAAATTGTGAAAACAAGCAAGGTCTTCAACAAACGTCCTGCAATAAACCCATTAGTAGTTTGAAATGCCTTTCTTCATATCAGTGTCCTACAATAAACATGTTATAAGTTTGAAATGGCTTTTCTTTGTTTCAACGTCCTGTAAACTACTGTTATGCTATTTCAGAAGATAAAATCAGAGAAACACAGATGTCAGAAACAACAGATGGTTAGAAAACCGAGATAAAATATAGCAAATTTTAAAACACTGGTGTGAAGTTTCGTGTGATACAGAATCCTAGTTCGAGCAAAAAAGTTCCCTAAACCACACGAAGAACTAGAAACTTCGCACGATACGGTGAAAAAGTTCGCGCGACATTAAAATAGAGCATGTACGGAGTATGGACAGAATGCATAAAAAAATGAAATTTTTGAAATGAAATGAGGCCAGATAGAAAATATACCTGCCCCACGGTGGGCGCCAGAAATGTATGAGTTAATTTTGGCCTTAATTCTAAATCAACCACACACTTCAACATTGTCCTTCTTCACAAGGTACAGCCAAGACTGAATATGAGTTATTCATCCTGCCTGTCAGCGTGATTCGACCTGTTGCCTTCTATCTAGATGGAGTTTTGAAATTTTCTCTCAGGACGAGGACCTCACAACTATGGACCATCTAAGAATGAAGGATTTTTAATCATGATAACAATGCAATGCAAAGATTATGCTATGAATTTAAAAATGAGAGATATCATCTAAACATGAATACTAAATGCCATTATTCTAGAAATTGAAGCTATTCTACTTGCAATATGCAATTAATCTATATGATCTTAGGAAAATGAGATAACGATTCAGTATAGTAACAATGCAATTTTGATTCAAGTTTTTCAGGGGATTTGAATGAAGAAAGAGGGTTCTTTTATAAACCCTGAGAAGACCAGAATAGAAACTTTCCTGTTTGAAATAAAACAACTTAGAAAAGCCAATTAAAATAGAAAGCTTTATTGAAAAGAATTCAATAAATTGTTTTCTTCCTGTTTTAACTGTTTTATCTATTTAATTTAATATTGTTTTATTTGAATTCAATTGTTTTATTTCTCTTTAAAGCACAATTAATTCACAGTTTCTATTTCTGAATAGAAGAAAGCTTTTTGAGAGAATATCCAATTAATTAAATAGATATGACCTCATAAATGATTTTTCTCAATTATCTGAATATTAAATTCAAATATTTGAAAAGAGGATATTTATTTAATAATTAAATATTATTTAATTCCTTTTCATGTGTCTCAGCTAAAGAGGGTGAATTTAATTTAATTAAAGTGCTAGGACTTTATTAATTAAATTAATTCGATCATAATATTTTTTTAGCCAAATAGATATTTAGGAATTAAATGTGATGTATGATTGATACAGATTTATGATTTTCTGCATTTGACACTCAGGTCGAGTAGAGTCAGTGAAAACTCAGAATTTGCCTAGTACAATAGGTCTTTGATGATTTATAAGAATGACAAATGCAACAAAATTGGTTAGGGTTGCAAGATGCCAATTTTGGGGTGTTACTCCCTCATAATGTGCATATTCTTTTATTTTGAGGAATACTTTCCTTCCATAGGAAAAGTTGCATGGGACACAAGCAGACCCATAACCGTTCAGATAGGTGAATTCATAGAATCAATGGGAATATATTTTCATAATGTTATGCATGAGCATTTCAAAACCATAAAGGAAATGCTGCAAGCAAGAACTAGAATTCCTAAGAATCTGATCGAGGAACACCAAGAAGAATTATGTTTCATGGTAGATATTGATTTCACATACATACAAGCAGTAGTTCTAAGGAAATCATGGATTTCAAAATTGGATTATGAAATCAAAATAGGATTAGCCAATGAGTGCATTAAGGCACTATTAAATGAACTAGTAGACAACAAGCAACTAAGATTTGGTAGCTATGAAGAGGCTAAACAGAAGATTAAAAAAAATCTTGTTATCAAGAAGGCTGTAAAACAGTCAAAAAGAATGGTGAAGAATTTGAAAAAGAACTTGAATATATCTTCTGAAGGAAAAGAAGAAAGAGAAGGAGAAGAGGAACAAGAGGGTAAGGAGGAACTCACTAAGGACCAGCTACCCATCAGTGATACAATAGAGAAAAATGAATCAGAGGAAGAGAAGTCTGATTCGCCACCTCCTCCTCCACCAAAGAAGTCAAGAACAAGAAGTCAAATAGCACAGGATGCAATTCCTTCTCCCATGGTAAAAGGAAAGGTATAAGAGTAAACCTGACACACAACGGGCAAAACAACTAGTCAGGGCACCAGCCAAAAGGAGGAAATTTGTTCAGACAAATGAGGACTTAGAGGACACAACTATGGATGAACTTGACACTATAAAACAAGCAAAGGAAACAACAAAGGTTACATCACCCACTAAAGACATTGATGAAATATGTAAGTATATTTCTGAAGCTGCATCTATTGGACATCCTAAGATTACGAAATGGTTAAGATGGGATTCTATATAATAGAATAAGATTGAAGATGCACTTATAGCTAAGATGTGCAGACACTACTATGTCCCACAACAATTCACTACACTTGATGTACCACATGAATTTTTGATTAGAATATCTTCTAGATTCACTTTTGCACGATGTGAGGAGAAAAGGATAAGAGAAAGAGTATTGGTTTCTCTTATGCCTCCTAAATCAAAGAGAGAAGAAATCAATGAAATCATGGAGAAACATGCAAAAAGTTTCTCACCCAAAATGAGAGCTTATAAATTTCTTAAAGAGAAGCTTATAGAGCTAGAACAAGAAACACATAATATATGGAGTAAGATACTCAACCTTGCTGAGGAAAGCAGTTATGAGAAGGAAACTATCACCCAGAGAGATAAATCAATAGCAAAGTTAGACAGTGAAGAAGTCCAAATAACAAGCCAGAAATAGATTGACATTATAGATGAAGAATTGCCAAAAGATGGTGAAGATGATCAAATACCAGCAAGTCCAATTCACATCAGTTTAGAGGATGAAGAAGTTACCAAAGAAGAACTATCACTAAAAGGTAACATAATTGATGATCTAAATGATTAATCATGGTTAGACAACATTGTCAATGACACCACAAGACAAGACCCTGTAGTAGAAGTTCAAAAAGATGAAGACATAAATGTTGCAAAGGGCAATACCAATGGACAAGATATAGCTATTGACACTGCAATAGTCAATACACCAACAAACATGAATATATTAATAGATGCTATTGATATTCAGTCAATTCAGGACAAATCATCTAAGAAAAATGAAAATATACCCAAGGATATGGTTACCGATGAAACCAAGGATGCATCTAACACTCACAAGGATACAAATACAGAAATGAAGGATGCAACCGACAACTAGCAAGAAGTATCAAAAGATAAAAAAAAAGAGGTAGATAACAAAACTGATGATACATTGAGAAAGGTTGAAGAAAAAGATAAAAGTGAAGGAGTCAAGTAGGATGAAGGCACAAAACTCAAAGAAGATATATCTATTGATACACCTCAGGAAAATGAGGAGATGTCTTCACCAAACTAGCTAGTGGACTCAGAACTAATACAAAAGGATGCCTCATCTTCTTGACCCTCACCTACCAAGTCAACCCAATCTCATGCTTTACAGATGGTAGTACATCAATCTGCCACCTAGCCAAAGAAGAAGAAGAAGAAGAAGAAGAAAATGATAAAGAAAGACATCTTGGCTGTTACACTGGATGAAGTAATAGAAGTTCCAAACTGGGATATTACCACTTTGGACAATGATAAAATTCAAGAGTTTGGAGTGTTATGTCAAAGAAAAGCCATTCAAAAGAAAATGATACAAGAATACAGGGAAATAATGGAACTTGACAAGGTAAGAGACATTCTCCAACAACTTGTTCCTGAGATAAAACTTGAAGAAAATGCTACAGTTAAGGAACAAATTGATGTTCTTACCGACGCCATCATAGAGCAAAAAAATTGATGCAGAACAAGCTATGGAAGAACAAGAAGAAAAGAAGTATCAATACAAGTTAATTGATAAAATAAACCAAGAAGTGGCATTGAAAAAGGTAAAGGTCTATGAACTAATTGATAAATTAGAGCCAATGATTGCTGAAGCAATCAACTTAGTTCAAAAGATGTGCACACTTGAAAATTTTACAAAAGAAAATAGTGACAAATTAGCAAAGATAGATTCTAATGTCACAACAAGTGCACAAAGGCTAACCTCACATGTAGAGAGTATAAAGGTGCATCATGACAAGGTCATAGAGGCTAACAGGCTAAGGCAAGAAATATGGGATGCTAAAACACAACTAGGAAGTGAGATTACAGAACTACATGCACACATTCTTCCTAATCTTACTATTCTACATTAGCATATTTATGATGCAAGAAATCTTATTGCAACCCCCGAGATGTCTGTAGTAGACAAAATTTATGATATACATGTACGAATATCACTGGAGCACATGGCTCTAGAAATTCTAAAGGAGAAATGGGAAAAGATGATGGAGGAGATCAAGTCCTCACATTCCCAACTTTTTGACAAGTTGTAAGTACCTTTTCCTTTAGAATCAAAAAAGGAGGAATAGATAGGAAATGTATATTATATGTACAGAAGGAATAGATATGTATATGTACTTACACTTACCGGCATATACATAGGGGGAGTCACTCAAATGACTAAGGAAGGAGCATACATAGGTGTACATACTAAATACACTCAGTATGTTGCACATATCAATGTTTTTGATACTAATGTCAAAGGGGGAGATTGATGACATTAATTTTGCCATTAGTACACTTAGTAAAAAACATTGATAGATATTGGTGGACTACAAGCATTACCGAAGGACTACAAGCATTACTGAAAATATCAAGCATACCCGATAGAACACAAAGGTCATGAAAAATGCTAAGTATGGAATTGACTGATGAACACTGACAAGTGTTGCACCGATGAAGTAAATAGGACACAACCAATGGGTCAATTTCACAACATTGAGAACATCACCGATGACACAGTTTTGAGAACAAATCTGACGGACCAGAAAAGGTATACCCAATGACCAACTCAAGAAAGGAACACCAATGACAAAGAAAACTGACTGTCAGAACTAACAGTCAGTTAGAGAACCCACAAATTGTGGATCTGAGTTTTACATGTCAGATAAAGCAATGTAATTATATTTATAGAATTTTTAATTTGTTTTAAATGATAACTTGAGGGTCAAGCAAGCTTTATGTAAATGTTTTAAAGTATCCTAATGGATCTAAAACATATCTAACTAAATATCAAGGTCAAGTTGTAAACCTTGGATCTAGAGTTAACTTGTGAAGCGTGAATCAATAATTGAGCCAAAAACTAGTATAAATAGATGTTCAAATCAATTGTGAGTTATGAATTCATTATTGTTGATAGCCATGATGAGCATCTAAGGAGCATAAGGCAAAATTCATGCAAAGTTCATAAACAGATGATATCAGTTGTCAAGAACACACAGAGGCTACCAACGAGTAGACAAAGGTATTATTCAATCATGAAAGGATGATTACTTATACATAGGAAGCTTTATTGGATCTGTTATTAGCAATTAGAGATTGCATAAATCATCAGATCAAAGACTTATGTAGTTGCATTCAAACAAGTGCATCACATCTAAAATCCTTTTATAGAAGGTGGACTTAACCATTCTTTACAAATCTCTTAACAGAGTGCACACTTAACAGTGTTGCTAAAGCTTCAAATGAAGTAGATCTTAACAGGTCTGCACTGTAATACTCCTAACAGGCTAGGTCATTAGAAGTGACCAATTGTAAGCCTTAATCGACCCCTTCTTATTTGCAGATAGTGAAGTCTTGTGGATAAAAATCCCCACCATAGTTTTTACTTCCTAACAGGAGTTTTATACGATATCATATCTTGTGTTATGTGTTATCTATTTTCATGAATATTTATGTTATCGTTACATACTAAAGAACTTATGATATGATTGCATATACACAAAGAAAGATGAACAATTAGATAAGATAATTTACAAACTGATGATTAAGGGTTAATGGGCTAATCAAGAAAAGTTTTAGAGGTACTGATTCACCCCTCTCCTCTCGGTACATCATTCCAATATAATTTGAATAGATAGTTGTACATCATGGTGCAGGACTAAACTCTTAACTTTACCTTGCTCATATTTTGGTTCTCTTTAGAAACTACACAACTGATTTATCTCCTTGTCACTGAGATTTAGATTTAACTTCAGCTTCAACATGATAATTAATTCCTATCATGCGATCAAAACTTTGATCAATGGTTATATCTTAGTGCTACAAATTCACTTAGCCCATGTTTCATTCTGAGTTTCTACAAATAAGGCTAAAGAGTAACTCCTATTTGACTTTTGGTTTCTTTGGAGACTTCATGACTGTACAAATTCAAAGTCACTAAAATATTTTAGTAGCCTTGAGTTTCATTATAAATTACGTGACCATCGTTAGATCTTCTTTCAATCAGACAGTTCGCGTAAAATCTCACATCCATCTTATACTTTCTCTATTTGATCAGAGACTTCGTGACTGCCCTTAGATTAGATTTTAATACAATGTCTTGTGTGAAATCACCTTAGCTATGTTTATTCTGAGATTTTACGCAGACCACAGATCTCAAGAATGTCTTAGACATGTGTCAACATCTGGCTAATTACATCTGAATCTCTAAAATTTCTCTAACATTTTGACTTCCATTAGCGACTTAATGCCATCCATTAGATCTTTTCTCTTTTACAGTATTCATGGAGACTTCACGACTAACCGAATCTCCTTGTCACTAAATGAATTATCTAACTCAAGGTTTATTTTGAGATTAAAGGTCAGCCTTTAGATCTTTCTCTAATCTGATGGTAGTTGTGGAATCTCATGAACCTTTTCTCAACTAAGATTCTATCTTGTCACTAAATGTTGGCCACATGATCAAATTTGAATCAGACGCTAGTCGCTAGATCTCACAAATTTTAACTTAACACTTTATTTTCTTAGAGATCTCATGACTGAATGAATTTAACCCATCTCTTAACCTTAGTGAAATTGTAAGACACCATGACTGGAGAAACTCTAAGTCACTTTATAATTTCTTAAATGAAGAGTTTATCTTGAGACTCCATGCCCACCGCTAGATCATTTTGAAAATCAACAGCTATCGTTGAATCAAATCTCATAATATTTTACTAACATCTTGTTTCCTTTTGCGATCACGTGACTGAATGAAATTTCAATCAAGATCTAACTCTAATCTATTCATGAGAATATGTGAATGAATAAACTCAAAGTCTCCATAGGATTCTTTAACTCTGGGGTTTTAAATGAGACTTTGCGCGAACCACAGGATTAGGATCTGGATCAATGACCCACATGAAATATCTTTACCATTGAAATAATATTTGTTTTATTATGAGATAATGTGCCTAAATCTTTTTTCTAAGTCTCAAAGTAAAATGGAATATTCTAAAAGTTTAAAGAGAAATCACGACTAATATTAAAGCTTGAAAAGATCACATGACTTAAGTGACTCAGATTTTCTGAAAAAGGTAACTAAAAGTTAGAAGTGATTATGAGGAACTAGGGTTTTCTCTTAAATATGAATGAAAAATGACCTAGGACCTAGGTTTTTTCATACTACTTTGATTTTAAAGCTTGGAGATTATCATTTGTAGAGAAATCTTGATAGCATTGGACAGGAATTTGACATTTAAAGCAAGATTCTGACTGGGAACTCAAAAAATTTATAGCAAGACTTCAAAATGAGAAATACAACCAACAATGGCTCTATCTAAGGATTCTTAAATGCAATTTTATAGAAATAACCATAGATCTCTGGAAGGAAGACCACACTTACTAACCTAATGCAGAAAGCAAACACACAATAGAAAAAACACACCTGTACATATGATACAAAACTACTATGCATGGAAATAAAATTATTTACTAAAGAAAGGTTTCAATAATTTTCCATGCACTGGAAATTCAAATACCTCTCCATCCATATTTTTCAAAAGATATGAATCTTTTCCAAAACTTTGATAAATAACAAAAGGACCTAACCATAATGATTCAAATTTCTTATGCTTCCCTTTGTCTTCAGCTCTTACATTCCACTGGAGGACTGGATCATCAGGTTGAAAATTTATGTTACTTGCTCTCTTATCAAATAGATATTTCATTTTCTACTACAATTTAATGTTATCCTTTTGACTATCTTTTCTAACCTCATTTAGTTCTGCTAACTGCATCATTCTATCTTGCATTGGTTCAGAAACATCTATCTATTCTTCTTGAATAAACTTATATAATAGAAGAAAATTATTCATGGGCATTCAAGATTGCATACCATATACAAGTTCAAAAGGAGACTTACTTGTTTCTTTTTTCACTGTTATCCTATCAGCCCATAGAGCAAGTTTTAGTTTTGTATGCCAAGCTCTTTTATTCTTCTCAAGGGTCTTTTTCAAGATTTTAAATATGCCCTTGTTTCTAGATTCTTCTTGGCAATTGGATTGAGGATTATATGGGGAAGAATATGACATCATAATCCCATAATCATCACATAAATATTTAATTTCATATGATCTGAAGCACATAGCATTGTCCATTAACAATTTTGCAAGGACACCAAATTTGGTCAGAATGTTTTCCATCACAAAATCAGTGACCACTTTACTAGTTTCCCTCTTTGTAGAAATTTCTTCTATCCACTTTGTGAAATAATCTATAGAAACAAGTATCCAACTATGTCCACTACTATATTTCTCTAAAACATCTCCAATGAAGTCAATGCCCCACATGGCAAAAGGTGCTTCAGCACTTATAGGATTTAGTAACAGAGCACCTGAGAATTTCAACTTGTTTGAAAACCTTTGTCAAGGTTTACATATCCTAACAAAGGCATGAGTATCTTTGAATAAGCTAGGCCAATAATATCCATCCCTCAAGATTTTATGAGCAGTGGTTTTAGTAGAAAATGTCCCCCACATACTTCAGCATGCATTTCAATCAAGACTTTCTTAGCTTGATTATGATCTAAACATAATAATACTATACCTTTTATATCTTTCCAATACAAATATCATTGTAGTAGGGTGTACCTTTGATCTTGCAACTTGAGATTTCTTTTCTAATTATCTATCATAACCTCAGGGCATTTGGCATTTTTTAGATAGTACATGATATCAACATAAAAAGGTTGTCTTTCAATACTGGTTACTATTGAATCCTATACCTTTCTGTTATTTACTTGCACCAGGTCCAAATTTTCTTCTATCATTCATTTTTGTAAACCTTGTCCACTTACCAATTTGGTAATCTGAATTTCCAAGTCAAACTCTTAAATCCTATTAATCCATTTGCACCTCTTACCAATCAATTTAGATTGACTAAGGATGTCCTTTACTACTGAATGAGGTACACATGCTAATACTTTGGCACAAACCAAATAAGGTCTAAATTATTTTATAGATTTTACCAAAGCATATGCCTATTTCTCCATCATTTCATAATTCAACTCTACATCTTGGAGGGACTTGCTAAAAAATGCAATAGGATACTCAAAACCCTCCTCATCGTTTTGCAACAAAACAACAACAATTGTATTAAAATATGCAAAAGAGAATAATGAGAAAGCCTTACTATAATTAGGGGATCTCAAAATAGGTGCCTCCTGCACTGCTTTCTTGATTTTTCAAAAGATGATTGTGATTTTTCACTCCATTGAAACTTTGCATCTTTTTTCAACAGTTTAATGGTTGGTTTGACAATCTCTACAAAATTTGCAATAAATCTTCTCACAAAATTAATATTTCCTAAGAAAGACTATACACCTTTGATATTTCTTGGAGTAGTGACCTTTTGAATGGCTTCTATGCTCTCTAGGTCAATCATCACTCCATCCTTTGACAATATATGTCCCAACAACTTTCCTTTTGTCACTGTAAATTGACATTTTCTAGGATTCAGGGAAACAACATATTCCAAAGCCTTATTAAAAAATTTCTCTAGGTGTCCACAATGATCCTCTACTTTCTTGTAAAATGCTATCAAATAATCTTGATATATTACCATGAATAAGTCAATAAATTCTTTGAAAGAAACATCCATGGCTCTCTGAAAATTTACTTCTGCATTTATTAGTCCAAATGGCATTCTAACATATATATAAGTCCCCCATGGAGTAGTAAATGTAGTTTTGAATTGTTCTAATTCTTTAACTACCCCTTGGTTGTAGCCTGAAAAACCATCCATCATTGATAATACCTCCCAACCAGAAACATTGTGTAACATTGCCTGAATATTAGGTAAAGAATAATTATCCTTCAGAGATGCAATTTTCAAATTTCTGAAATCAACACACAATCTTATGTCACCATTCTTCTTTCTCACTGGGACCAAAATAGAAACCCAAGTTGAATGTCTTATGGGCTGAATAATCCCTCCATCTTTTAATTTCATCAACTCCTATTGCATCTTGGGAGCCAACAATGGGTTAATTGGTCTCTGTTTCTATTTGAATGACTTAGCATCTGATTTTAGTGGGATTTCATGTTGAAAAAGGTCATCACTATTAGCTTTCAAATCTTCATAGGACCATGAAAACACATGCTTATGTTTTCTTAATAATTTTATTAGTTTTGACCTGACATGTGAATCTAATCCTTTTTCAATATTGACTATTTGAGGAGTGGTCTCTGATCCTAAATTTATTTCTTTCAAATCCTCAATTTTAGCATTGCTCATTTTTTATAAGTGATCGTCTTGATTACTAAACAATGCTTCTAATTCTACTATTCCCTTAGGAATCTAATTAGAACTTAAGTGGACAACCTCATTCCCCAAAACACTATCCCTGTCATTAATGAATTCAAGTAAAGAATTGCAATCTATATGTTGTTCTTCATAATGGTCTAGGCATTGAATAAATCTAATAATATCTTGGTCATCTTCGAATACTTGCTAATTGTAAATGTTATCAAGGAAAACTCATCTTGTCTTAATTTCAACAATTGATACCCCACTTAAGTTCAAATCACCAGTATTCAAAGCAACATTCACTAAAAATTCCACCATAATGTCTTTTGAACTTTCTATCTAGTTAATATTAAAGGCATCAAAAGATTCAATCTGATCCCAAATTACATGTTTATACATTTTCAATCTATCACTTTTCACAGCATATTTGGATATAACTTGGGCAACTACTAGCTTAGAATCACCATAAACTTTTAGACATTTTATTCCATGCTTAGCAGCAATATCTAGCCCCAAAAATAAAGCTTCATATTTTGTTGTATTATTTGTACATTGGAATGATAGAAGGAAAGAATACTTGAAATTTGTACGTGATGGAGAAATAAATAAGACACCAACTCCTGATCCTTCTTCAGAATAGGCTCCATCAAAATACATCTTCCATAAACCATCATGTTGTGTATTCAGCTCCTGAAATGAGGGATCAACATTTTTACATTGATGAACACTCCTTCTCTCTCTAAAGTTCTCCATATCAATATCTACATAGTAATTAATGTTAGTATCTTCATCTAACTCAATCATATGGGGTGTCCTACCTTCTCTGGACTCCTTGACATTATTTCTAGCAATGTTGAAAGTATCATAAGATAAATCACACTGAATACTGCCACCCATTGAAGCACTCCATTTCCTTGATAGAAACATGCCATAATGAGGTGGGATATCAAGGTAAAGCCTCAATGGTACCAACAACAGAGTTCTCTCTAGAGTCCATTGCCTGACATCTCCCATGAGGAGTATCAAATTTTAATCCCATGAATTTCATTATTTCTATAGGCATAACAATATTAGATGCTCTAGAATCTATCATACATTTTTTTAGCATCTTACCATTAATTACCAGATTTTAGAAAAAAGGATGAACAATTCTTGCAGCAGTATTTGTGTTTAGATAAATTTGAGGGATCTCAAAAATCATTCCCTTAGGATCGTTTCCCTTTTTATTAGATTTCTTTTCAACAAATTCTAGTTTTTGGATTTTCATTGGAGAAACATTGTTTAATATTGAAAGGAAATTTTCCTTATGTTCTTTTATTCTCATCATTCCTAGAAATGGGACCTTGACAGTCATTTGAGACAGACACTGGCCCATATCAATAGGAGTGTACTTTACATCAGAGGATTTTAATTTTTCAACAATGATATTATTATCCTCTATTTGAATATTCAGAGTAGACTCTTCCTTCTTTGATTTCTTATTTTCAACTTTAGAAGTGGAAGAACTTGTTTCTGGCACTTTAACTTTTTCATCATGTACAATGTTTGAATCATTAGCTTTGCTTACAATTTTGACCTTTGGCTTATTTACATTCTCCATAGATCCTTCTCTTTTTGGTTTATACTTGGAATGAGTTTTTTTTTCTTTGATAAAGATACCAGCTGGTTGACTAGCTATATCACCCTCTACTCTATTTCTTAAGTGGTAGTTACTTCTTTCTTTATTAATGTAATTCCATGTTCTATTTGTTACCAACAATCAGCTTGACTCTTCTCTAAGACCTCTTTTATAGACCTTATAGGGTAGATTCTTAACCTAGCTTTAGGAAGTCACTAAGATCTTTACCTCAAGTGCCCTAGACTTGGTTTACACCGTTAAGCTTCTATTTCATGTTGTGGAATCTAATAGGATAGATCCACTCTCCAAGCTAACCTGATGGGTTGAACATGCAGAACACAATAATACACACTACACATTGAATCCATCACAAAATGTTTAGGGTGGTTCTCCAAATTATTTATGTATTCACAAACTCTATTCTATTACAAAATATAATGCATTCCTCTCTCCTGTCTACTCTCAACTACTATCAATCCTTTCTTACAAAAGATTTCAACTATATATCTATCTCTTTGAAATATCTCCAAAATATCTCATGGTCTTCAAAAACTTCAAATACCTTGCATAGATGGCATGGTCGAGCCATAAATGACCCTTCCATCACTAGAATAGGTGTCCCTACTCATCCCAAGAAAAAATGACATGTTGAGAGCCGTTGTAGTTGACCCAGATGGTCACAAATGTCACATCTCGCATTTCTTGGGTTGTTAATCAACATTACTGAGCACCAACATTGACTTCACCAAGCAATAGAAATATCATCGGTGAGCACATAAACTTCAACACCGAGCGTTAGAAAAAAAACCCGAAAACAAACATTAACACCGGGCAACATCACCGAGCAACACAACCAATGGACATTCCCGAGGGATGTTACCGATGAACATTCCTGAGGGACATTACCGATGAACATTCCCGAGCACCAGCATCACTTATCTGTAGATCATCAATCTTTGGTTGCTAGGGCCTTGTTGCATTTCCAGAGGTTTATAAACTACCTCAACACACATTTTAACTAGCAAATAACTATTGAACACTATGGTGTTTATCCACTGATTGACCTCGGTCATTACAAGAATGGTGGAACAAAACACCTTACAAACCAAAAAATGCGTTATATCCTAGAAATTTTCATAACCTTAGGTGCTCCTGCACCATTTATTTACTAAATCAGTAGCGATTCTTTCTTTTTCTTCATCAGAAGGTTTCCTTATTGTGGTAAATTCTTGACTATTTTGGGCATAACATCTTATATTATCAACCTCTTCATCTTCACTATCAGACAAGATTTGTTGATGATATACCTCTATTCTTCCTTGTGAACCATACATATCATGGTTCTCAACTTCATCTTCAGAATCTATATCAGAGCATGCATAAGAATTAGTCATATCACATCGATTATGATCACATAGCTCACCTTCTTCACCTTCTTGTTCTTCACTAGAACTTATGTCTAGGGGTACAACACAAAAATTAGGATTTTGTGGGGCTTGACAAGCTTCACACCAATAATTATCACTGCACATGTTTACAACATTTTTTTTTCAAGGATCAGGGGTCCTATTTTTTAGGTTTATCCTTTCTTGGTGGGAAAATAGGCTTTCCATCCTTAAATTGGGTACCATAAGGGTGATTTTGCATCCTATTATGTGGGTTATAATTTTTTTAGGGTGGTCTATTGTTTTGTGGAGCTTTATATTCTTTATATTCTGGTTCTTTTTGGCTACTCCTACTAAAACCTACATCATCTCTTCTACCCAATTTCCCTGACACTCTTCTATTCATTTCAATATTCATTGCTATCTTATATGCATCAGTAAGACTTCTAAGATTTTTGTATCTGAGGGCATAACCCATATTAGAATCAAAATAATTTAGATATGTAGAGACATACCTTTTCATCATGTTTGATCTTCTGAAATAGCTTGTGCATGGCTCTTTGAATTCTTGTGTTGAATTCAGTGACTTCTTCATTGAAATTTTTCTTTATGTTATTGAATTCATTTAACAAGAATCCTTCATTTGTTTTATCACCATACTGATCTTTGAATAAGTCTATTAGGGTATGTGCAAGATCATGAGGGGCCAAACTATGTCTTTAAGTGGCAATAAAAAATTAGCAAATCAAGGTTAGTCAACTTGACATGAAAATTTCAACTAGCTATCAACCTAATATCAAAAAGTTGTAAGAATAGAATATGTAGAAAATTGAATGTACTTTCTAAACTACTAGGAATTTTTTGAAAAAAAGTTAATATGATTGGTGAAAAGTATAGATTTCAATGAAATAGTACAAAGTTTTTTGGAAAAAAATAAGAAGTAGGTGTATGTATGACCATCTTAATCATAATCAAATGATAATGTTTTATTATAAGATTTTATATATAAGTAGTAGACTCATGCCTAGATGTGACGCATATTTGTAATTTTATTCCAAAAAAATAATTAATTATAAATTTTCTGCTACAATATTTTCAGAATTAAAAAAAACCCATTTCTGACCACCTTAACTCATTGAAAACTTTACAAAATTCAAAAAAACTAAAAATTCCCTTATAGTACGCGAAACATAGAATGTGACATATTTTTTGGATTTCAAAAATGTTATACCATCTGAAAGTTATAGTCATTTTTCAATCAGTATATAAATCAACACTTTAGAGGTAACTCAATTAGAAAATAACTAATAATTGCTTACCAAATTCAAAATTTGACAGCAATTATATCGATAGAAAGATGATAATCTCCTTAAGATACCCTTTTTGTTTCATCAAATTTGGGTAAAAAAAAGTCATTCTCTACATGGTTGAAGTCTAGAAATCAGAGAAACAGGGGAAAAACATATTTTTGTGACATTTGTATAGTTGACCATGTAGGTTTGGTGCACAAAGAAATACCGAGCCTAATAGGGTACCCAATATTTTTGGGTACCCGAAAATGCTGACAAAATTTTGATTTTTAAATTTTCCCTCCCCTTTCTCCCTCTTAATTTTTTCCAACCCCTTTGTCCCTCCCATTTCTGCATACTTCATATGATATATTATATATCAAAAAAAATATATTAGATTATACATTATATATATTAAATACTATATAATATCTATTATATATTAAATATTATATAATATACATTTTACATTAAATATTTTATAATATATATTAATATTAAATGTTACATTATATATCATATATTATATATTATTTTATATGTATTATATATTAATATGTATTTTACAATATATCACATAATATCTTCATATTTAAATTGTGTATATATATATATATATATATATATATATATATATATATATATATATATTACATATAAAATATTGTTGTATATATAATAAAATCAAGTATAGTATATATATAATATATATTATATAGGACATATTAATATATAGGTTAATTACACCAGTATAAAGGCATCCAAAAGGTTTTCAAAGGGGTCATAGAGGGTTCGTAAGGGTCCTAACTCTTGAGAAAGTGTACTAGGACCCCTTAGGTCCCTCTGTAACCCCTGCAAACACATTAGAACACTCAAATGTGTCCCAAGGGGTCGTACGACCCCTTGGTATACACTTTAGTTTTGAAATGTGTCGAAAGGGGTCATGGGGACATCCTAGGGCTACACTTTAGTTTGGAATTTTGTTGACATGTTGATGAAGGGTGTTCCCCTTAATGCCACAAACACATAACAGAAACAAACAAGCAACAACAATTTGCAAGAACAGAAAATGGGCTTCTTATTATCTCCACAAATGTGGAATTACAAAATTTCAGAATCACAATATGCAAAGCCACATGGGCCTTCCCCTTACAATATTCTGTAGGACAAAGCCTCGAATTATTACCCAGATCTACCCAGAACTGCCCTAGACAACACTATAGACCTTCTTTATATAGGCAATTTCCACCGCCCGAGAAGGTTCCAGAAATCTAGCCATTAAGGCCGACTACCCTTAGCATTTAATTATTTTTCACTTTTATTACAAAAGGGTCGGCTTTAAATATTT
>MU227465.1:3813853-3826769 GCA_018584345.1 Thuja plicata | reverse complement strand
GGAGCACCAACCCTAGACCCAACAAGAAATGACTCTAAGAGTCCTAAAACATATCTAGTTTAGTCTAGTTAGGCACCTAGACCAAGTTGTGAGGCCTAGTTCCAGGATTGGCACAATTATGAGCCCCGGGCTTACTATGGTCAAAAATGGTCAATAGGCCTAAAATCATAGGATTTTAGTTTTTTTCATGTTTTTAGGGTCTTAGATCCATGTTGGATCACTAGAATAAGTTTGGACCAACTTTGGTCATTAGTTTTGCAAATATTGCAAATATTGCACAAAATGTTGTCAAAGTTGCTTAGCAACTTTGACAACTTTTGCCAAATGTTGTAATTAACACCCCCAATGGTTAGATTATTTAAAAATCAGTTGGAACCGATGGGGGAAGCCTTAAAATATCCCTTTCAAGTGGGTGGAAGGCATAATATGTAATTTGGCATTTTCAATCAATAAAATACACCTTTTTCTTGTAGATTTCAGAGGTTTTCTATGTGGTACAGACGTGTACGGACTCCTGGAGTAGGAAGGATTATATTTTTGGATGATCCTATGTCTTATATTTCTTTTGCACTTGGTTTGAGGTCCTGAAACCCTGTAGATAAAAAGTTATTCATGTTTTAGTCCTACAGCCTGTGAATTGGCTTCCTAAAATAGGGCTTGATACAAATTTAGTCATTATGGAAGATTCCACCATGGGAATTTAAAATCCTTTGGTGTAATTATTGTGCTAACAATGGTCTTTGATTTACTTTTTTTTTGGGATGAAAAGATGCAGGGTGGAGAGAGAAAGTTGATGCCCTAGGGGTACATCTTCATGTGTGACCCCACATTTTAGAGGACAACAGTAATTTGACTACCTAAAAAATTGAGCCTAGACTCCAAATCGTGGATTTAAACATTTTGGCATGCTTCCCATCCAATGGAAGTGGTTTGGAAGCCCTGTGAAAAGTTTAGAGGGTACTTCCTTTGTTAAAGTGGCCGAATTAGGCCTCTTAGCCCGGTCTAAAAGTTATGACAGCAAAGCCTTCTGTTTGTTTCCAATCCTCGATGCTTGGGAATTTTTAGTAAGGTCATAAAGGGTACTAGAATCCCTGATCCACTTAACACTTTCTTTGGGAAACATTTGACTTATGTCTGAATTTGTCTTTGGTGAAGGCTACAAGCCAAAGTCTAGTTTGTGAAGCACCTAAGTGTTGTGGGTTGCTTGTGAGTGAAAGGACCATTGTAACTTCAGAGTTAGGACCTAAATAGGCCATGACAGTGATTGTAGGCCACCCCTGGTCTTTGTATCAATTTTATGGGGTTTGATTACTTATCTTCCTAAGGAGACCTCTTAGTGCATTCTTGTTTCTTAGTGCTTGGGACTGTGACAAGCCTAGTGATTAGGTTATATTGTCTTGTAGGGTTGAGATAACCTTCTCCAAGTCCTTTTACCATACCTATGATAGGTATCTAGCACATGCCCCCTCACTTTGGGTGTTGAAGGATTCAAACTCCACCATTGGCTCATTGCTGAAGGCTTCCGCATTGCCACTGCTGCATCAGTATGCCTTATCATGTGTTAGGACCCCTAGGAAGTCCCCATGACCCTTTTCAACACATTAGAACAATCAAGTGTGTCCCAAGGGGTCCTACAAATTCTTGGGACACACTTGAGCATTCCAATGTGTTGAAAGGGGTCATGGGGACTTCCTAAGGGTCCTAGGATGCTTTATCACAGTTTAGGACACCTTGGAAGTCCCTATGACCTCTTATGACACATTGGAACAATAAAGTGTGTCCCAAGGGGTCCTACGCCCTCTTTGGACATACTTGAGTGTTCCAATGTGTCAAAAGGGGTCATGGGGACTTCTTAGGGGTCCTAAAGCATGATAAGGTGTACCTTCCAATCTTTTATTTATGTCTTGTTCTATTTCACTCACTTGAAACACCTATGTATGAGGAGGGTATTAAATTATAATAACTATGTACAAAAGGTTGGAAGATTGCAGAAAAAATCATGGCTGGCCATTCAAAGAAGCAAAGGCAACCAATTAGCCATTTAAAAAAATTCATGGGCGGCCATTGAAATAAGATATTTTGCTGGAGGGAAGAGAAGAAAACTTTTGCTAATTTGCAATGGCCCGAAGCGAAGGGAGCAACTCTACTTCCAGATGTATTTAAGGTTAACCATCTGTATAATTTGGTGAAGAATGGTGTGCATTTTCTAATTCCTACTACTCTAATTGTTACCAATTTGTGCCTCCTAAATACTATGAAGATTTCCATACATGTTGTTGCCCCATTTTTGTTCTCCATATCTTTAGAGAAAAATGGATGTTTTGTGCATAGTGATGGTCTTAAAATCATTGTGTAAGTCTTGAGTCTAAGTCTAGTTTTCCCTTTAGGCTAGGAGACCTTTATCGGATTTTCTCAAATCGACTTCCCCTTTGGAAGTCAAGGGGGGGGGTTTATCTGAGATCATGTCATATTGGGTAGGTCAAGCTCCTAAATCTGATAAAGGTCACAGTTTGGAGGTTTCTAACATTGATTTTTTGTGATTTTGAAATCTTTATCTTTGATACTTCATTTTGTCACATTGGCGGAAAATTGGTTCTGAGCTTCTCCTTGGTGGATAACCACCTACATAGTGCATTTTCCGTAGATGAAAATTTGAAAAGTCTTAGCGGTCAGTGGAAGTTGGAAATAGATAATTTGATTCTAGAAAGACTATTACACTCAAAATGAATCCCTATAGGAAAGAGGAATGATCAAATGATGAATATTCTAAGATAAAATCTTATCAATGAAAAATTGAAAAATAGCTTCTCCACTACTCCAACAGGCGGGTTTTGACCCGTAGGATGCATTTTTCATGAAATTGTTATACGCTAGATTTTTGAATAAAATCAACCTGTGAAGTGACTTAAGGCACAAAGAAAGTATATAAAACTGTCACATGTCATTTTAGTATTGTAATAGGCTAAAAATCCTCCTTGGTGGATTTCTGAGTAGAGAGTGCTCCAAAAGCATTTCTTCGCCAAAAGGGAAGTGGAAAAGTAATTATCTGCTACCTCCAGAAAGTTATACTTCCAAAGTGAAAAGATGTTTCCTAATGGAACCTAGAGGTAAGGTAATTAATTCAAATAAATATGTTTTACTTCATAACAAACTTTTTCATAAATGCTTAAGTATTTTCACTCATTTGGTGCAGAAAGTCAGTCATTAACAGTAAAAGTTAGAAGTTCCAAAATTAGTGAAGTGTTGTAAACAACAATTAAAATCTATTTGTCAAATTTCCTAAATTAAAACCCCTGGTGATAGTTGTTCCTTGATTTTATATTACTGAGATAGAATCCTGGTTCCTGAATCAAATCAATCAAAGCTTGGCCACCAAATTCATGGGATTCGATAGGATGAATGGTATCACTTCCAAATGGCACAAAATTACAAATGCTTCTCTGAGGCTCATTGCCATGTAGAGCTTTCACAACAAGTTTAATGTAGAAATAATGCATCCCATTATAGAGAAATTGAAGGAGAGTAGATTAGTCAAAATCATTGGCTTTCCTATTGAAATTCAAGCTCCAGAGCTTGTTTGTGAATTCATAGCCCGAATTCATAGCCCACTATAATCTAGATACCAAGAAAATTATTTTTCCTGATGACATAGTAGTACTCTCTATTGATTGAAACTCTATCCAAAACTCCCTTTGTATTCTAGAGTAAGGTGAATACTCAGAGATGACATACAGTCAGGCGGTCACTAAGTATGGAGCAAAGAGGACAATATGGAAGAAGGAAATAATGAAAACATGTTTCCAAGAGTCGAGGAGCACCAAGGGAAAGTTGCCTAAGACACTATATGGCATGAACCTAAAGCCAAAAATTGTAGACATCTTGGTATTTCTTCATAGGATCAGAGGTGAGAGTGATGCACTTAATTTTGCTAAGCACCATTTCTTCCTAGTCTAGATGATTTTCTCCTAGCATAATTTCATTGATTGGGCTCATATGGTAAGAGAAAATATTTCAAATGCCCTAAGGAGAGATAAACATCATAATGAGTTCTATATGTCCTTGGTTTTAATATATATCTTAGCTACAATTCAAATTTGGCCAGGGCTTCCCAGGCTAGAAGAATTCCTGGAAGATGTTAAAAGTTACAAATTATTTCCCTATTTGTAATTACATAACAACTATATTGAGTATATCAAGGTTAATGATGCATTCACAATGAGACTATATAGGAAGTTTCTCGGGTAACTAAAATAATTTCCTCCTCTCAAACTTTAGTAAATCCATTCGCTTCCAGACCTAAGTCTACTCCTCCGGTCATGAGGAAGTTGTTTATAGAGGAGCCAAAGTTACTAGCATGGAGTCTTGGATAGAGAACACTCTAGAGTGCAAAAGAAAGAGCATAGAAGAAGGATCTCCTAGTAAGGATACTCTTTCACGAGCCTTTCAATCCAGTACCACTATGAGAAATGTGAAGAAAGAAAAGATGTTGTCTACATTAGGCCAAGATCCAGAAACTGGGAACTTCACCATGGAGGTAGCAAAGCCCACAAAGGAAGGCAGGTTTGAAGATTTATCTACTTTTGATTTTGAGCTACTGTCATTTTATATGGGGTTTTCTTATCATGATACCAAGGTGGATTGGTGGAAATCCACTAATATAGTAATTAAAGAAGAGCTTGAGGAGCTTAAGAATGTTAAAGTACAACTTAAAGTAGAAGTCAATGAACTGACTAACTTTATCAAGTAGTTAGTTACTCCAGTTGCAAGCATTCCTAGTGCCCAAACCACTTTCGACCCCAATGTTGTGGAGAATCAAGCCATCATTGCCAAGTTGCAAGAAGACAAGCACTTTGGTAAAATTTGTAGAAGATGGATTCAGAGACTCAAATCTGAAGTGCTTGTAGTTATTGAGCATCTAGGTGATACTCTCCTAAAGATGGAAAAGAAAAGAAACAATATTGATACGAATTTGCAGACTCTCATGTCCAAAAGAGTGAAGTGTCAAGAGTGCATAGTAATACTCCATGTAGTATTCAAAAACAAGACTAAAGTAGCAATGAAGGCCAAGATCTTGTAGAAAGAAGATGAGCCTTTAATTGACTGGCTTCAAAGTATGCAATTTAAAATTGAGATGATCATCCAAGCTGAAGGAGGGTTACAATAGACACACATCAAAATCAAAGAAGAACAAAATAGATATTTCAAACTCCTCCAAGGTCTTCACACAGAGTCACAAACAAGTGGCCAAGGAAAAGAAATGATCAGAGTGACTAACATGCAGAAATATTTCTTCAATTATGTAGATAAACTGGCATAGTAGTCTTCCTCTCATTTAGATAAGGTACCAGAACTCCAACAATTCAGCAGGTGCATCTATAAAGCCATGGAAGAGTTAAAATATTAGGTAGATGTGGTTAAGAATCTGGCCAAATATCATTCTTGATGGCTCATCAAATATACAAATTTCCATATTAATAGACATGAAGAGGTTATCCCAACCATCACAGCTATCACCGCCTATAGGGAAAAATTAGATAAGGGGAAGAAAATGGAAGCATAAATATATTCCCTCAAGTATACTAATTTTTTATAGAGCTTGTAACAGATAAACATTTTTTTATGATTTCTAGTTAGGGAAGTTGAACCATTTTGGTTACCCCTTTTTGTAACGGTCAAACTCTAAGATCTATATGTACAATTTTGAAAATCAATAGAAAGGTCAGCTAAATTTTGGTATGAAGAACTTCATTTTTTCTGAGTCAAACTCGTTCATGTCTGAATGCCAATATTTTAACTATTCCATTGCATTTATCTTTTTGTCAATTTGAATGTTTCTTTAAATTGGATTTACACTTCAATATTAAACTGAAATTCTATATTATGATTTGATACAATTAATTGAGGGGAAATTTGGGTGTTATTCATAAATTATGAGAGACGTTCTTATGAAATATATTGATTCATCTTTGTTATGTTATCATTGATATTTTATTTTTGCATTTTTGTCTTCATTATCTACCATTGCATTACCAATTTTAGGATCTTATATGATTGATAAAGTCTTAACATTGGCTAGATAGAAAGATGAATCTTTTTACCTGAGCTAGTTCATGTCTAGGAATAGCTTGGTTTACCTCTTATGTTCTCAGGTTAAGAACATACCCCCCCCCATTAGATTAGGAAAGAAAAAAATTCATTGAAGATTAATCACTTTAGGGAGTTGTACCTTCAAATTTAGAGGGAAATTAGTTATTTAGTTACATTTCCCAACTGTTGTATTCGATTTTTTGTTTAATATTTGGGCATTTAAAGAGTTAAAGTAAAAAAAGAACAATCTGTTTACCAATAGATTTTTGGCGACTATGATAGAGAGATGAATAGTCACTAGACTAGAAGTAATATCATGAGGGAAGATGGTGCTTCACCATGAAAACATGATTCCTGTGTTTCAGCCAAACCTTGGATTCCAGGACGATCAAGAGGATATCATTTCCTTGCTGAATACTTTTGCCTGGAGACACGGAAGAAATACTGAGCATTATAGAAATTCTATTCAAGTGCTTGAAGAAGAAGAAGTGAGAGCAGAAGAACATAAAAGAGCCATTCAAAGGAGGAATTTAAGAAGGGCACAACACCAAGCAGAGTGTGAAGCTAGATTGCAAAATTAGTAGAAATCATGGAGTCTAAAAGATTTATTAGAAGTGTAAAGAAAGAAAGCAGTACAGATCCAGTCTTTGAGAGACTTGTAGAGATTGATTTTTATTTACTTGAAGTATCTCATCAAAGGAATAGAAATACTAAGAGAAAAATTAGACCTCCTTCACCTCCCAAGAAATCATCCCTTTTGTCTACCACTTGCCAAGTGTTAACCTTGCAAGGAGCAGTTGCTCCTCCTATTGTAAACCTAACACCTTATTTACCTCAAGAAGTTATGACAGTCCCTTGGGCCACCACAATCAGTCCACTATAGTTAGCAGCATATAACCCCCTTCCCTCAGGGTCAAGGAAGAATTTTCCCAAATTCTCTGGAGATGGAAAAGTATCTACAAATGAACACATTGTTGCTTTCTTTGCAGCCATTAATATATTAGCAGTATGAGAGGAGGATGGTGCAATTAGATTGTTTGTTGAGATCCTTATTGAGGGTGCAATAGATTGGTTTCATCACTTGCCTATCTATTCTATTACAGATTTGGCTTCTATGAGAATGGCTTTTGAAAGAAGATTTAAAACTGTCAAAGATGAGCATGCTCTATTGACACAATTGGCTTCTATAAAAAAAGAACCTTCTATAAGCATGAAAAGATTTTTTTGCTAAATTTAACAAGATTGTTAAACGTATCCCACCTACTAAACAACCCACTGCAGATAATTTGAAAATATTTTTCATAAGTGCTATGCCACCTGATATCAACTATGATTTAACAAGCACAAACCTAGCCAATTTGGATCTCGCTCAGAGAACTACTATAGATTTATAAGACCACATGATCTCAGTAGGGAAGTGGAAATAACAAATACAAACTTAGGCCAGTACTAGGAATACCACATCATCAAATGATATGATCCAAAAATTATCCAATGAGTTCATTACTTTCAAAAGACAACTTCCCAGATTTAACAATCCTTACTAGGAAAATTTTCAAGATCATTTTGGAAGAAATAGTGATATGAGAAATAATGATGGAAAAAAATTACAACTGACTACTCTACAACAAAGGCTAGCCATAGAAGCTCCTCACAAAAGAGGAAAAATGTGTGATTTTAAACTAATAATAGGTCATGATTGATAAATTTTCCCTGATGTGGTTCATACCTAGTAGATGTATCAAACAGATGAATGGAATGTCAGAGTATCTGGAGCTGAATTGGATTCGTGCTCACATGAAAACTCTAAAAAATTATTTTTTGAGTACATATCAGATTTAGAGTGAGATGAGGCGTGTTAGGCTACTATAGATGGAACATCTTATGCAATATTAACTTGAAGTAAGAAAGAAAAAGTCCATGTTTCCAAGCCTCCACCAAAAGTTAATGAGGTGTCTACTTCTTGCTCTAAAGATGCCAACCAAGGAGTAAAAATTTTGCAATCGGGTAAGGAACAAAATTCTTTTGACATTATTTAATTCTGTAAAGATTCTAGAATTCAAATTTCTCCCATAGACTATCTTAAGTCTAATCCTGTAGAGTTGCAAAAATTACTAGACTTTTGTAAAGGAGGGACCCAAGATTTAAAACAAAATTTCATAGCTTTAGTAGAAGATGAATCTATTTTGGCAGGTCTATTTGAGCAGGGAAAGTCATCTATTTTGGCTACTTCCCCAGGGTGAAATCCTGACCCTTTCTATGTGTCATTGTTTATTAATGGTTGCAAGTTAAGTAATTGTATAATAGACTCTAGTGCCTCAGACAATGTGATGCCATCAACTATAGCTAAGGCTTTAGGTCTCACTCTCACTAAAGCCCATGGTAGATGCTACTCCATGGATGCTAAATAGGTCCCTTTGATTGGGAAAATCAAAGATGCCCAAGTAGATTTAGCAGCACACCCTGAGAAGAAAAAGTTGTTAACTATGTTGGTTGCTGATATACCGGCTAGTTCTGATTTTTTGTTAAGTAAGAGTTTTTGCAAGGATACAGGAGGAGAAATAAAGCTGGGTTGGTCTCTAGATTTGATCCCCATAGGTAACAAAAAGATAAACTTGGTTCCTGAAGAGAAAGAAAAGTTCATAGTACTAAAATCTGATGACCCCAAAGCCCAAATTTTGTACCAAGAATTATAATTTGGCAAGTACATGCTATTTGTAGATAATCATGATGAGGAAATCAAACCTGGAGAGGAGAAAAATCATTCTTCCACTGAAGAAACATCACCACAGATTTTTACTCTTGAGTTTGATGGTAGTTGTGCATCATCAGGATATGGAGTAGGCATAGTTCTAATATCACCAGATGGAGAATGTGAGCCCATAGCTTAAAAATTGGAGTTTGGGAACACCAATAACACAGCTGAGTATGAGGCCCTACTTTTAGGAACTATTTCTGCAAAAGAGAAAGGTGTAAAAATCCTAAGAGCTTGAGGTGATGCTGATTTAATTGTGTGCCAAGTCAAAAATCAATAATCTATGAAGAATCATAGATTAAAAAACTATAGGAACAAGATATGGCATGAAATTGAAGCCTTAGATGCATTCTTTATTGAATATGTGCCAAGAGAGTTGAATTCCAAGGAAAACTCCTTAGCAGTACCATCCTCACTACTCCTCCCTCACCCATATTTCAAAGATAAGAAGTATCAAATAGAGGTGGTGTGTAGACTGTCTGTACCTAAAAATGTAGAAGATTGCCAAGTGTTTGAAGATGACTTGAACCTCCTCTTTTTAAAGAGTGGTGGTGAATTTCATAAGGATTCTCCTGGAAGTCATAAAGGAGATTGGTGTGACAAATAGAGGAAAGATAAGTCAGGTATCATCTAGATGTAAGGTAATATTATCCCTCCTCATTTGGTCACACTTGAAAATTTTTTCAATAGGCATGATACCTTTGTTAAAAAGAAGAGGATTGAGAGAGGTCCTACCACTAGAAAATATGAAGGAATAAACATTGGAAGTGAGAAAGACCCTAAGATGATCTGTTAGAATTATTTTAGAATAACTAAGAGGGGAGGGGTCAATCAGTTATCCTTAGGTCTAGATGTAGAAAATAAAACTTTTCTGTATTTTAGATCTACTCGGCAGTAGTAGCATAAGTCAATAACTTTAATCATGTAGTTTACTGTCTAATGAAATTGCTTGTAGAAACATAATAGTAAAAAAAACCATAAGCATTCACACAAGTTGACACAAGTATTTAACGTGGAAACCCAATATGGGAAAAACCACCAGTAACATGCTACCAAGTTTTCACTCTTCGGAAGTGAGCTCTGTGAGGAGCCAACCCTATTAAAGGTTACAGTAACACACTGTTAGGTGTGACCTGGTTAAAGGATTTAATCACCCTGTCAGGAGTGGTCTTGTTAGAGGACTTAGAACATTCCACCTAAATCTCACCTTGTTAGAGGATTTATACAAATGACTGTTAGGTAAACCTTGTTAAAGGATTTAACTGATACAATGGTTAGAAAGTAATCAGCAGTTGTGATTTGATAAATACAACTTAATTTTCAAATTTAGATCCAATTACAGCTCTGATGTTAACTTAGTGGATGGTCTATATTGTCATTTCAATCTTTTGATCTGCTTGGAAATCTGTCTAGCAATCACACATGCAACTCTTTGCTTCTATATTCAACCTTCTCTGCTAGGTCATGCCAATCAGTAAATCAACTATGCAAACCTCTTGCATACACACATGTACTTCCACACATTTTCATACTCAGTAGGACACAATGAATAACCCCTGAGGTTATCATATACCTCTCTTTCTAGGTCAAATAAATCTTTGCTGCTTAATCAAGATCGTAGATCTTAGGTTAGGTCAGATCTAATGGATCATTCCATCATTTACATTACATTTACTTCTCCAAAGTATTCTCTAATTAAATCTTTAAACCATGATTTAATTATGGTTACCCACACATTAAATGATGTGGATCAATCTTTAATTAACTTTACATATCCCAACAAAATTAACTAAGTCGACCAGAGATCTCAAATCTCATCACTAATCCAATTACTATATGTCGGCCAACATCACTATTTCCACTTAGCAATTTCACTGGTTCTCGGCACTAAACAAACTTTCTCATCACAAAAAAATTCGCTTGGCACAAGCAACTTTGCTCGGCATAGGAAAATTTTCTCGGCACAAGACAAACTTGCTCAGCACAAAATAGCCTGAAAAATTGTCTTTGAAAGATAAACAACTAATTACTTTGCTAGAGTGCCAAATGATCAAGTACCCTTTTATTTTCCTTAACTCAACCATTCACTTGGTCTTCTTGTTAAATCTTCTTCATCAATAGTGGATATGGTACTCAAAAAGATAACAATAGTCTCACCAATTAAGGTTTGATAGCAATGACAAAATAACAATTGCTTTCATTGTCACTTTCCAACAATCTCCCTCTTTGGCATTGATGGCAACACAAAATATTAAAACAATGATTTAACAAGCATAGTTACCATACAATCCAAAAATTCACCTATGTTCCTTGATATGAACAAATCTTCATTAATTTCTTTAGCTTCATTATGATTCTCATCTGTAAAACATTTATGCCTCTGTGTCTGTAATCACACTGTGATCATCTATGTCTAAACATCTATAGACTCCCTCTGAGTAGATAATCACTTCAATGTTTTCAATAGTAACTTCTGCCTCTATGTACTTCTTCCTTTATGTAATCTCTTCTTCTAGGCAATCTTAGGCAATCTCTCCCTCTTTGACAACAATGCCAAAGATGTCAAAATCATTATCACATAGATCTTCAGTATCATGCTGATCCTATCACCTTAATTATGACTGATCATCTTTTTTTTCCTTTTCTAACTTCACAACTTTAATCAGCATCCTAAAGTGTGACTTACTTTGCATCAATGTATCAAGTATTTTGAGTCTAATATTTGATGCAATAGTACCATACAAAACTTAATTAGCCTTAGTTAGGGGAATCACCCCCATTTTACCTCACAGATACTCATGAGCATCCTTGGGTAGTTCCTTTGTGAATATTTCAACTAATTGTTCTTTAGTGTTCACATAATCCATTCTTACTTCTTTATTTTGAACTAGCTCCTTCAAGTAATGATACGTGATAGCTATATGCTTTGTCTTTGAGTGCATAACAAGGTTTTTAGAGATATTAATGGCACTCATGTTATCACACTATATGACAACTGGTTCAATGATTTCTTCCTTCATACCTTTCAGTAGTATCTTCAACCACACAATGTTAGAACAACTGACAGCTGTTGCCACATACTCGGCTTCAGCTATAGATTATGAGGTGCAGTTCTATTTCTTGCTTGTCCATGAGATCAATCTTTTACCTAAAAGAAATGCTCCACCAGTAGTTATTTTCCTGTCATCAACATTTCCAGCCCAATCAAAGTCATTGTAAACTCTAAGTTCAAACTTTTCATTCTTCTTGTAGTATAGACCATAGTCATCAGTTCCTTTCAAATATCTTAGAATCCTTTTTACTACCATCATGTGAGTTTCGTTGGGGTTAGCAGAAAACCTTGCAACAATTCCAATAGCTAGGGTAATGTCAGGTCTATGTGTACAACATATTGTAGTTTTCCAATCAATGATCTGTAGAGTGTTTGGTTCACTTCTTTTGTGTCATCATCTTTTGTCATCTTCTGTCCAGTAGCCATGGGTTTACTCACTGGTTTGGACTCTTCCATTCCAAAAATTTTTAGTATCTCCTTGATATATTTAGATTGAGTGATATAGATACCATTCTTCATTTGATAAATTTTTAAGCCAACAAAGAATTTTATTTCACCAAACATAGACATCTCAAACTCAGTTTGCATCTCTGTTGCAAATTTCTAGCATAACACATCTTGTCCACTAAATATGATGTCATATACAAAATTTTCAGCTAATAATGTACCTTTGCTTTGATCTATCTTCAAGTATAGGTTGTTGTTGTCACTGGTTCTTGCAAATCCAATCTTGATCAGATAATTGTGCAATCTCTCATACCATGCTCTTGGCAATTGCTTCAGTCCTTATAATGCTTTGTGCAATCTGAAAACCATATTCCTTTTGTTTTGGTCAACAAAACCAGAAGCTTGCTCAATATACACTTCTTCCAAGATACCATTGAGAAATGCATATTTCACATCCATCTGATAAACTTTGAATCCTTTATAGGCTGCATATGCAAGTAAGGTTCTGACTCCTTCCAATCTTGCAACTGGGGCAAATTTTTCACCATAGTCAATTCCTTCCTCCTGTGCATAAC
>MU227465.1:3801037-3811563 GCA_018584345.1 Thuja plicata | reverse complement strand
CCTCTGTATTTTCCTTTTCCTCTGGATAGCCTTTTTGCCATAAGTGCTTCAAGTTCTTCAAGATCATCATCAGTAGTGTCACTATCACTATTCACATGTTTCTTTCCTTTCTTAGATTTATTGAGAAACAATTGTGATCTAAAAGCAAAATCAATACCTTGTGGATTATAGTTATCATAATTTGACATTTCAAATGCAGTGAGTCTGCCTATCATATTTTCCAAATTCATATTATTGTTTGGAGTGCATCTCAGTTCTTGAATTGTAGAAAATCTAATAGCATATACAGGAAGTAAAGTTCTCAGTATCTTTCTCATAATATTGTTCTCATCTATTGTTCCATTAGCTCCTCTAATGGCATTTACAACTTCTTTTACTCTACCATAATACTGGTTAACATTTTCACCTTCTTGCATTTTCATCTCATCAAACTTACCTCTTAGACTTTCTAATTTATCTCTCAACACATTTGTGTCTCCACCATAGACAGTTGAAAGTTTATCCCACATCTACTTTGCATTTGTGTAGCTCTTTATATCACCAAATTCTGAATAGCTCAATGAGGAGGCAATCTCAAACATTGCTTGATTGTGCTCTTGCTTTTATTTTAGTTGTGCAGCTATGAGAGGAGTAGAAGGTGATACATAATAATTTTCAATAATTTTCTTATCATCATATCCAATACCATCCAGATGCAGTTTCATCAAACTCTACCATGCAGGGAAGTTATCGTTGTTTAGCTTGGGAACCTCCTTCTTATACATCTTGATCTTTTCACTACAAGTTCCTTCAAACTATTTTCAGGAGACCAAAGCTCTAATACCAATTGTTAAAATGATTTTAGAATAACTAAGAGCGAAGGGGTGATTCAGTTATCCTCAGGTCTAGATGTAGCAAATAAAACTTTTCTGTATTTCAGATCTACTCGGCAATAGTAGCATAAGTCAACAACTTTAATCATGTAGTTTACTGTCTAATGAAATTGCTTGTAGAAACATAACAGTAAAACAAACCATAAGCATTCACACAAGTTGACACAATTATTTAATGTGGAAAACCAATATGGGAAAAACCACCAGTAACATGCTACCAAGTTTTCACTCTTCTGAAGTGAGCTCTGTGAGGAGCCAACCCTATTAAAGGTTACAATAACACACTATTAGGTGTGACCTGGTTACAGGATTTAATCACCTTGTTAGGAGTGGCCTTGTTAGAGGACTTAGAACATTCCACCTGAATGTCACCTTGTTAGAGGATTTATACAAATGACTATTAGGTCAACCTTGTTAAAGTATTTAACTGATACAATGGTTATAAAGTAATCAATAGTTGTGATCTGATACATAAAACTTACTTTTCAAATTTAGATCCAATTACAGCTCTGATGTTAACTTACTGGATGGCCTGCATTGTCATTTCAATCTTCTGATCTGCTTGGAGATCCATCAAGCAATCACACATGCAACTCTTTGCTTCTGTATTCAAAATTCTCTGCTAGGTCATGCCAATCAGTAAATCAACTATGCAAACTTATTTCATACACACATGTACTTCCACACACTTGCATACTCAGTAGCACACAATGAATAACCCCTAAGGTTATCATATACCTCTCTATCTAGGTCAAATAAATCTTTTCCGCTTAATCAAGATCGTAGATCCGAGGCTAGGTGAGATCCAACAGATCATTCCATCATTTAGATTACATTTACTTCTCCAAAGTAGTCTCTAATTAAATCTTGAAACCATGCATTAATTACGGTTACCCATACATTAAATGACGTGGATCAATCTTTAATTAACTTTACATATCCCAACAAAATTAACTAAGTTGGCCAGAGATCTCAAATCTCATCATTAATCCAATTACTGTAAGTCGGCCAACATCACTATTTCCACTCAGAAATTTCACTAGTGCTCGGCACTAAACAAACTTTCTCATCACAAAGAACTTTGCTTGGCACAAGCAACTTTTCTCAGCACAAGTAGTTTTTCTCAGCACAAAATAGCCATAAAAACTATCTTTGAAAGATAAAAAACTAATTACTTTACCAGAGTGCCAACTGATCAAGTACCCTTTTATTTTCCTTAACTCAACCATTCACTTGGTCTTCTTGTTAAATCTTCTTCATCAACAGTGGATATGGTACTCAAATAGATAACAATATTCTCACCAATTAAGGTTTGACAGCAATGACAAAATAATAATTGCTTGCATTGTCACTTTCCAACATGATCAACATTGGGAAATTTTTTACTGAGGAAGAAAGGGAAGAGGCTAGAAAACTCTTCCTAGAATACTAGGATGTCTTCATGTGGAGTTATGAATATTTAAAAAGCTTCATGGATGGAAAATTCAATTATGAAATTCCCCTAAATGTTGACACTATTCCATTTAGGCAAAAAAAAAGGAATTATAATGCCAAGGTCACTTATGCAATATTCTAGGAAGTTGATAAAATGCTTAAGGCTGAGATCATGTACCCTATCCATCATTCTATCTAGGTAGAAAATATAGTGCTTATGAGAAAGAAAATTGGGGAAATAAGAATCTACATGGACCTTAGAAACCTTAATCAGTCTTCCTTGAAAGATAGTTACACTCTTCCCAACATGGACAACCTATTGCAAACAGTGGCTAGAGCTAAGATGATGTCCATGTTGGAAAAATTCTTGGGGTACAATCAGATAGAGGAATAAAAATAAGATCAACACAAAATGACCTTCACTACTCCATGGGGCACTTTTACTTATCATAGATTGTCATTTGGTTTAATAAATGTCGGGGATACCTTTCAGAGAGATATGGATCTTTCCTTTAATGATATGAAAAATAAAATAACTGGTATGTATCTAGATGATCTTACAGTGTTTTATAGAAAAAGAGTAGATCACATAAAGGATTTGAGGAGAGTGTTACAAAGGTGTAGAGAGGATGGGATCTCTTTGAATCCCAAGAAGTGAGTCTTCTATGTGATAGAAGGGAAGTTACTGGGACACATCATTTCTCAAGAGGGTATAAGAATCAATCCAAAAAGGGTTAGAGAAATCCAACAACTGAGCTTACCTATAAATAAGACTAGAGTAAAATAATATTTTGGTCAGGTAAATTTTCTCAGAAGGTTTGTCCCAGATTTTTTAGAAATTACTAAATGTATAGTGGATATGATGAAAGGGAATGTGAATTTTAAGTGGAATGACCCTAGAAAACAATCCTTCAAAAATATTAAGAATGCCATAGCCCACGCCCCATTTTTGTGTCACCCAAATTACAAAGAAGATTTCATAATTTATTGTTACTCTTCTAAGCATACTTTGTCAGCTATTCTCATGCTAGAAAATGAGCAAGGGGTTCAAGGTCCTATTGCCTTTATGAGCACACCTCTAAAAAATCATGAGTTGAAATACTCTCAGACTGAGAAACATACTTTCGCAGTAGTAAAGGATTTAAAGACTTTTAGATTCTATATTTTACACTATCACTCCCTTCGATATGTGTCAGACATTGTATTAAAAAGTGTATTAACTCAAAAAGACATGGTATGTAATAACAGAGGATCATGAGTGGCTAAGACACATGACTACAACATAGAAATTAAACCCACCAAGTTGGTGAGGGGAAATTCACTATGCAAAGAAATGGCAGAAAATCAAGTCAATGAAGATCCTGAAGTGACTCAATTAGTTTTGGTAGTAAGTATGCAAGACCCCTAGTTCAAAAATATTGTATATTTTATAGTGTATGCTGAGTGCCTTGAAGGATTGACTCTGAAACAAAGAAGAGATTTAAAGTTGAAAGCCTCTAAATATGTTATTTGGGAGGAAAGGTTGTATAAGAGGTCGACAAATGGGAATTTCCTCTGGTGTGTAGACAGACAACAACAAGATAAATTGTTGAAGATGTTCCATGATGAAGCTTGTGGGGGACACTTTTCTTCATCGGTTATGACATTCAAGATATTGAGATAGTTCTATTATTTTCCAGGAATGTTTAGGGATGCATATCATTGGGTAGCAAGATGTGAGAAGTGCAAAAATGTTTACTGGAAAGCCATAGCTAGCAGCTTTTCCCCTTAAATCGGTGATAATTGAAGGTACCTTTCAGTAGTGGGGTCTTGATTTTATTGGCCCTATAAATCCCACATCCAGTACAGGCCATACCTATATAATCACTGCAACAGACTACTTCACAAAATGGGTGGAGGCAAAAACAACTAAGAAAACTACCTACAAAGTAGTATGTGAGTTTATTAAAGAAAACATCCTCGTAAGGTTTGGTGTACCTATCAAGTTAGTAATGGACAATGCCACATTCTATGGGTCGATGAAAAAATTTAAATCACCTTTTCTTCTTGGGGAATTACTGAATTTTTTTTAAGTATGGCATTATGATCAGTCACTCATCTGACTATTTCCCACAAGGAAATGGTCAGGCGGAATCCAGCAACAAGAACTTGGTAAACATTATGAAGAAGCTCGTAGCAAATAATCAGAGAACCTGGCATAAGAAAATCCATGAAGCACTCTAGGTAGATAGGGTGACCCCAAAAAGATCTATTAATGTTTCCCCCTTTGAACTTGTCTATGGAATTGAAGCCAGTCTTCCATTGCCATTGGAATTAGTGATTTGAAAATTGAGGACAACAGTAGAAGATGGTATATATGAAGATGGTTTAGAAATGAGAATCCTATACTTAAAAAATCTTGAAGAGGAAATGGAGAAAATGGTAGGTCACATCACACAGTATCAAATGCATGTGAAGAATTTGTTTGGTAAAAAAAGAAGACCTCGAAAATTTATGGAAGGAGATATGGTACTGATATGGGACAAACGCAGGGCACCTAAAGGCATGCATGGAAAATTTGAGACACTGTGGAAAGGGTCCTTCAAGATTCATCAGGCATTTGAGAAGAATTTTTTAAGCTGACTTATAGAGATGGAGAGGCACTACCCCTAACATACAATGGTAAGGACTTGAAGCTAAGCCAGATCTGAATCTAAAACAAGAAACCCTTGTATTGTACAATAGTTATGTTTAGTTATTATTTTTTTTTCCTTAGTTAGGTTTCCTTTCCTTGTTTCCTTTCCATGTTTTTCCTTAGTTTTTTTGTGAGCCACCTTTTTATTGAGCTTTGCAAAACCAAAGACTTGATTTCCTTGCTTGGACATGTGAATGTCCAAGTCCCCAAATAGAGCCAGATGTTGCCCCATTTTTTTCTCCATATATTTAGAGAATAATGGATGTTTTGTGCATAGTGATGATCTTAAAATCATTGTGTAAGTCTTGAGTCTAAATCTAGTTTTTCCTTTAGGCTAGGAGACATTTATCAGATTTTCCCAAATCAAATTCTCCTTTGTAAGCTGGGGGATTTATCTAAGATCATGTCATATTGGGTAGGTTAAGCTCCCAAATATGATAAAGGTCACGGTTTAGAGGTTTCTAACATTGATTTTATGTGATTTTAAAATCTTTATCTTTGATATTTAATTTTGTCACATTGGCAAAAAATTGGTTCTAAGTTTCTCCTTGGTGGATAACCACCTGTAGAGTGCGTTTTCCATAGATGAAAATTTTAAAAGTCTCAATAGTCAATGGAAGTTGGTAATAGATAATTTGAGGCTAGAAAGACTATTACACTCAAAACAAATCCCTACGAGAAAGAGGAATGATCAAATGATGAAGAATCTAAGATAAAAGCTTATTGACATAAAAATGGAAAATAGCTTCTCCACTACTTCAACATGTGGGTTTTGACCCACAGGATGCATTTTCCACCAAATTGTTATATGCAATATTTTTGAAGAAAAATCAAATTGTGAGGTGACTTAAGGCATAAAGAAAGCAGATAAAACCATCACATATCATTTTAGCATTTTAATAGGCTAAAAATCTTCCTTGGCAGATTTTTGAGTAGGGAGTGCTCCAAAAGCATTTCTCCGCGAAAAGGGAAGCAGAAAAGTAATTATTCGCTACCTCCAGAAAGTTACCGTTATACTTATCCAAAGTGAAAAGATGTTTCCTAATGGCCCATAAAGGTAAGGTAATTAATTCAAATAAAGTAGTTTTACTTCCTAACAGACTTTCTCCTATATACTTAAGTCTTTTCACTCATGTGGTGTGGGAAGTCAGCCATTAACGATAAAAAGTTGGAAGTTATAAATCAATGAAGTGTTGCAAACAAGAATTACCATCCATTTGTCAAATTTCCTAAATTAAAACCCCTAGCAATAGCTATTCCTTTCTTTTATATTACTAAGATAGATTCCTGGTTCCCGAATCAAGTGAATCAAAGCATGGCCATGAGATTCATGGGATTCGATGGGAAGACTGGTATCACTTCTGAATGGAAAAAAATCATAGATACTTCTCTGAGGTTCTTTGCCAATGAGAGCTTTCACAATAGGTTGAATGCAGAAAGAATGCATCCCATTACAAAGAAAATGAAGAAGAGTGGATTAGACAAAATCATCGGCTTTCCTATTGAAATTAAAGCTCCAGAGCTTGTTCATGAAAGCATAGCACACTATAATCTAGAAACTAAGAAAATTCTTTTACCCAATGACACAGTGCTGCTCTTTGTTGATCGAGACTTTGTCCAAAATTCCCTTCATATTTTTGAGCAAGCTGAATACTCAGAGATGACATACAGCTAGGTGGTCACTAAGTATAAAGCAAAGAAGATGGTATGGAAGAAGGAAATAATGAAAACATGGTTCCAAGAGTCAAGGAACTCCAAGGGAAAGTTTCCTAAGACACTATATGGCATGAACCTAATGCCAAAAATTGTAGACATCCTGGTATTGTTTCACAGGATCAAAGGTGAGAGTGATGCACTTAATTTTGTTGAGCACCATTTCTTCCTAGTCCAGGTGATTTTCTCCCAGCATAATTGCATTGATTGGGCTCACATAGTAAGAAAAAATCTTTCAAATGCCCTAAATAGAGATAAACATCAGAATGAGTTCTATATGTTCTTAGTTTTATTATATATCTTAGCTACAATTAAAATTTGGCTAGGGCTTCCTAGGCTAGAAGAATTCTTGGAAGATGTTAAAAGTTATGAATTCATTTCCTGTTTGCAATTACATAATAGCTATACTGAGTATATTAAGGTCAATGATGAATTCACAATGAGACTATAAAGGAAGTTTCTCGGGTCACTAAAATAATTTTCTTCACTCCATCTTTAGTAAATCCATTTCCTTCAAGACCAAAGTCTACTCCTCTGGTCATCAGGAAGTTTTTTATAGAGGAATTGGTTTCTACTGCCAAAGTTACTAGTGCAGAGTCTTGAATAGAGAACACTCTAGAGTGCAAAAGAAAGAGGATAGAACAGGGAGCTCCTAGTAAGGATACTCTTTTACAAGCCTTATAATCTAGTACCACTGTGAGTAAGGTGAAGAAAGAAAAGATGTTGTCTACATTAGGCAGAGATCCAATAACTAGGCACTTCACCATGGAGGTAGAAAAGCCCACAAAGGAAAGCAGGTTTGAATATTTAACTGCTTCTGATTTTAAGCTATAGTCATTTGATATGGGGTTATCTCATCATGATACCAAGGTGGATTGGTGAAAATCCACTAACATAGTAAATTGAAGAAGAGCTTGAGGACATTAAGACTGCTAAAGTACAACTTAAAGCAGAAGTTAATGAACTCACTAACTTTATCAAGTAGTTAGTTACTCTAGTTGCAAGCATTCCTAGTGCCCAAACCTCTTTCAACGCTAACACTACCAAGAATAAATCCATCATCTCCAAGTTGCAAGAAAAGAGACACTTTATGAAAATTGGTAAAAGATGGATCAAGAGACTCAAATATGAAGGGCTTGTAGTTATTGAGTAGCTGGGTGATACTCTCCTAAAGTTGGAAAAGAAAAGAAACAATATTGATAATAATTTGCAAACTCTCACATCAGAAAGAGTGAAGTGTCAAGAGTGCATAGTAATGCTACATGTAGTAGTAAAAATGAAGACTAAAGAGGTGATAAAGGCCAAGACCTTGCGCAAAGGAGATGAGCCTTTAATTGAATGGCTTCAAAGTATGGAATTTAAAACTGAGATGGTCATCCAAAATGAAGGAGGGTTGCAGCAGACATACATCAAAATCAAAGAAGAATAGAAAAAAGATTTCAAACTCCTCCAAGGTCTTCACATGGAGTCACAGACAAGTGGTCAAGGAAAATAAATGAGCAGAGTGACTAACATGGAGAAATATTTCTCTGATTATGTAGATAAACTGGCAGAGTAGTCTTCCTCTCACCTGGATAAGGTACCAGAACTCCAATAGTTGAGCGGGTGCATCTATAAAGCCATGGAAGACATGAAATATTGGTTAGATATGGTTAAGACTCTGGCTAAAGATCATTCCCGATGTCTCATCAGATATACAAATGTCCATATCAATAGACATGAAGAGCTTATCCCAATCATAAGAGCTGTCACCACCTATAGGGCGAAATTAGATAAGGGGAATAAAATGAAAGCATAAATAAATTCCCTCTTATACTAAATTTTGATAGAGCTTGTAATGGATAAATTTTTGTTTATCATTTTTGGTTAGGGAAGTTGAACGATTTTGGTTACCCCTTTTTGTAATGGTCAAACTCTAAGATCTATATGTACTATTTTGAAAATCAATAGAAAGGTCATCTAAATTTTGGTGTGAAGAGCTTCATTTTTGCTGAGTCATATTTGTTCATGTCTGAATGCCAATATTTTAACTGTTCCATTGCATTTATCTTTCTGTCAATTTTAATGTTTCTTTAAATTGGATTTACAGTTCAAGATTGAACCAAAATTCTGTATTATGATTTGATACAGTTAATTAAGGGGAAATTTGGGTGTTATTCCTAAATTATGAGAGATGTTCTTATGAAATAGATTGATTCATATTTTTTATGTTATCATAGATCTTTCAGTTTTGTATTTGCATCTTCATTATCTACCACTGCATTAAAATTTTTAGGATCTTATATGATTGATAATGTCTTAAGATTGGCTAGATAGAAAGATAAATATTTTTTCCTGACCTAGTTCCTTTCTAGGCCTAGCTTGGTTTACCTCTTTTTTTCTAAGGTTAAGAGCATACCGCCCATTAGATTAGGAAAAAAAAATCATTCAAGATTAATCACTTAAGGGAGGTGTACCTTCAAATTCAGAGGGAAATTAGTTATTCAATAACATTTCCCAACTGTTGTATCTTATTGTTTCTATAATATTTGGGTATTTAAAGAGTTAAAGTAAAAAAGGAACAATCTATTTACCAACACATGTCTTTTATACAAACTTCACGAGGTGAAGGAAGAAAAGGAAATACTTAGGAAAGAGGGTGAGAAACAATTTAGAATTACTGAAAATCTATGAGAAGAGATGAGATTATTGCGAGAAGAGGGGGAAAATCAACTGGGTCAAATTATCCAAGCCCTGAGATAGAAAATTTCACCATTGCATGTAGAGAGTGGGAAGCAATTGGGAACAATTAAAAGAATGCAAAAATATATTGAAATATTGCGTACAGAGGAAGTGAAACAAACTGAGATTGCAAAAGAGGAGATTGGGTTTCTTCATAAAATCTTAGGTGAAGCATTGGCTAATCTAAATGGCATGCTTTGTGCTTCTAATAGTTCAACATTTCAACCGCATTCTCTCATTGTTGTGAGTGCTCTTTTCATTTTTCCTTAGTTTTAACATTCCAATCCTATGACACCTTGGGACACACTTGAGTGTTCTTATGTGTCAAAAGGGGTCATGGGGACTTCCTAGGGGTCCTAGTATGCCTTATCAGGCATTAGGACCACTAGGAAGCTCCTGTGACCCCTTTCAACACATTAGAACACTAAAGTGTGTACCAAGGGGTCCTATGACCTCTTGGGACACACTTGAGCATTCCAATGTGTTGAAAGGGGTCATAGGGACTTCCTAGGGGTCCTAAAACATGATAAGGCATACTAGTAACCCTAGGAAGTCCCCATGACCCATTTCGACACATTGGAATGCTTAAGTGTGTCCCAAGAGGTCATATGATCCCTTGGGACACATTTGAGTGTTCTAATGTGTCAAAAGGGGTCATGGGTGTTAGGGATTTTTCTTGTATGAATCACAATGCTTGAAATGTCTATGTGAACCTTGAACCTTTACTCCTGATTCAGAGACAAGAAAAGCCTAATTGCTAAGGACTGGATAAGGTCCTTCCTCATTTTTGAGTTCCACAACTACTCAGGCAGGTTTTACCTTTAATGATGGCTATTAACACAGTATTTGTTGATGTGGACACTGATTTGTCATGTATTTCTATTGAACAAGCTTATAAAATACCTTGTAGATGATCAAGCATAATCATATACAGGATTTAACCATACAAATCATAATCTTAAATATGACAAAAAACCAGTGAGATAAGGATTTCAATCCTTCTTCCTTTTCTTGATAGGAGGGACAACCTAAGTGATTCTCTCTTTAAGGAATCAATAACATGGACAGTGTCCTGCTGACAGAGGTCCTTTATAAGTTATGCTTATGTGTTC
>MU227465.1:3786852-3797205 GCA_018584345.1 Thuja plicata | reverse complement strand
TCATGTCAATTTTGGTTGACATGGTGCTAAAAAGACCAAATGCTTGCATGAAAGAATTTCTGTTTAGGACAAGCAAATTGGTGCCATCATCTCTCTTGATGGTCTTTGTTAATACATCATAGTGATTAGCCAGTTCTAGAAATAGGTCAACATCAAGGAAAACATCAGGTACTAATAACCTACCCAATCCAGATATCCAAGGGTTTGACACAGGGATAGGCTTATCAAAATTATTGTAAAAGTAGGTAAACAGAGAATAACCTGTCCTTCTTGGGGTTACTGCATCCCTGATGTCCTTGAAGTCGTCTTTAAAAACACCAACATCAATCTTCCTATTTTGTGTGGACCCTGGCAGCAGCTGCAGAAACTCGTCTAAGAAGCTAGGTTTTCCTTTTGGATCATCTCCACTGCCTCCACTAGTAGATGCCATGCTCATAGCTATACTCATTTTTCTAACACTTGAATCTTAGATCAGACGATATTGAAACAAATCTAAGATCACAATTTACTGAAATCTCAGACAATTCACTCTCTCTACAATAACCTAGAATATCTCTTTTGCTCTGAAACAATAATCTCGCTCTGCAATTATGAATTTGGTGAAAAAGAATGAATGCAGACTTCTCTATTTATAGCCACAAGATTCAGAGTACATGACTCAAAGTTCAGGAATGTCAGTTCTGCATTTAAGTTTACATGCCGTGAAACGTTCAAAAACCTAGCCGTAGTGTGCGAGTTGACAGGAAATTGAATTTAAATCTTTTAAAATTTTTCTGCCATCATCAAATGGTTAAGACAGCTGACATGGCACTTTGTGATTCACCTTCTATCATACATCTCAGCTACCTTTTTTACACGGTAATCAAAAATTCTTTTATCTGATTGGCCGCCGGCTTGATCTCCTCTATCACGTCCTCCACTTGGCACCGCTTTTATAAATTCTGTTATCAGGTGACCTCGTGACCTCATAAAGTCTCTTTGTCATGAGCACATTCCTTTAACCATGGTTTACTCTTCAGACTTGGCGACAATGTAAGTCATTAACCTCGGCCAACCCAAGTCCTTCCAGTGATCAGGCGACTATGTGAAAATCTTAGTCGCGGGGAGTTAACTTTAACTCAGCATTCATCTCCAGACTATGCGACAAACCATTGCATTTAACATTTCATGGTAATCGCCAAGTCGCTAGATCCTTGCTTCTCTTTTCAAGACAAAACGACAACCCTTTTGGTCGTTGAGTCGGGTGATCCACTTAATATAACTTTTTACTGAAAAAGTACCCTTTCTCTGTTTTCAGCGACTTCGCGACATACCTTAATCGCTTAGTCGGAAGGACTTTTTCCTTGGGGCACCTTTATCACCAGACTACGCGACCACCGTTAGATCCTTTCATCTGTTCATCGAACGGCTGTCTTTTAATCGCTTTTCAATTTCACATACCCTTAAAATATCACGAGACTTAGCGACCGAGGGTATAATGACTTAGTCTTGTTATCGCTTGATCCCTATTCTTCATCAAGAGACCTCTTGACAACCACTAGCCATATGAAAGATGTCATCAATTCTTTCATCCACTTCATGCATTCTGGAAGTCTGAGTAACCTTTCTGTTCTGGCGACATCCCGACTGAGGGAAATCACATAACATGTAACTGTTAGTCGCATGGTCGTGAATGTTATCTCTTAACCGTCTTTTAATCACGAGACCACGCGACTGAAGAGTAACCTTTACTGTTTGAATGTCCTGATCCAGCGATCATGCGACATGAAGGAGGTGCAAGGTCAGGAGACATTTTGTTGACTTTCAAAATTTTCTTGCGATCACCCGACTGAAGTGGGTCCTGTCCTTTAAAAAGCTTCATAACATAATATTAAGTGACAACCCGACTAAAAGGAAATCGCTAAGTCTCGATATACTGACAAAATATTCGTTTTCTTATCCAGACTTAGCGACATAAGGAAAAAGCGAAGTCGGGAGATCATTTGGCATATTCATTCTTTGTTATGCGATCAAGCGACCTGACTTAACCTATTATATAGCACATGCCTTTAGTGAAAGAAAAAGGTAACGAGGAAATAGAAAGACATGGCTAAGGGTTTCAAAATGCATCGTTTAACATTATGCCTTAGGGTTTTAGCAGGGTTTTGACAATTTGGGCAAGGGTTTAAGCATGAAACCTGAAAATTTTCAGAGAGGAAGACAAGGAACAGGGCAGAACAGCAAAAACATGAAATACAACCAACAATGGGGACTTCCTATAGGTCCTAACCCATGATAAGGTGTACTAGGACCCATAGGAAGTCCCCATGACCCCTTTCAACACATTAGAACACTCAAGTGTATCCCAAGGGGTTGTAGGACCCCTTAGGACACACTTGAGTGATCTAATGTGTCGAAAGGGGTCATGGGGACTTTCTACGGGTCCTAATGCATGATAAGGCATACTAGGACCCCTAGGAAGTCCCCATGTCCCCTTTCAACATATTGGAATGCTCAAGTGTGTCCCAAGGGGTTGTAGGACCCCTTAGGACACACCTGAGTGTTATAATATGTTGAAAGGGGTCATGGGGACTTCCTAGGACTCCTAATGCATGATAAGGCATACTAGGACCCCTACAAAGTCTCCATGACCACTTTTGACAAATTAGAATACTCAAGTGTGTCTAAAAGGGTTGTAGGACCTCTTAGGACACACTTGAGTGTTCTAATTTGTTGAAAGGGGTCATGGGGACTTCCTAAGGGTCCTAACATGTGATAAGGCATGCTAGGACCCTTGGAAGTCTCCATGACCCCTTTTGACGCATTGGAATGCTCAAGTGTGTCCTAAGGGATCATATGACCCCTTGCAACACACTTGAGTGTTCTAATGTGTCAAAAGGGGTCATGGGGACTTCCTAAGGGTCCTAATGCGTGATAAGGCATACTAGGACCCCTAGGAAGTCCCCATGACCCCTTTCAACACATTGGAATGCTCAAGTGTGTCCTAAGGTGTTGTAGGACCCCTAAGGATACACTTGAGTGTTCTAATGTGTCAAAAGGGGTCATGGGGACTTCCTAGGGGTCCTAACACATGATAAGGCTATCATGACCAAAACTAGGGCAAAACATACAGATAAATTTTATTAAAAAAAAACATAAAATTAGAAAACAAGAACTATGATGACACAATAATACTAAAAGCGTTGAGGAAAGTTGACAACATGGTGAAGTTAATTTTTGAGCTGAGAGGTCTAGTCCTAGATTGAGTCAGAGTTATCAACAAAGTTTGATGTAGAGTCGGTATTCCAACTCGATAGATGACAAGAGACCCTATGGTTTAGTACTGTAGGGACACAGGGGTATACTAACTCCATTAATGGTTGACCTATAAATCCAATTTATTAATCCTCTTCAATGTCATTACAATCCTTAATCATCCCCAATATAGTAAGGTTCTCACAATTACTATAATCTTATCCAATTACATTGCGAAAGGATGCATTTAACTGGCTTGAGGAATTTTCCAAATTTTCCAATTAACTAATATCAATAATAATTAAATCCTAAACTTCATTTTTTCACACAATTTTAATAATAAATAATTAATTAATTAAAAAGAGAAATTTCCCATGATTTGAAAGGAACACCTAATTTAACATATCAACCTAGTCCATTAATACATCTTTATTCAGATTTTACCCTCTTTAACAATTGCATGAAAGTACATAATAGTAATAATCATTATTGAAGTAAATGCAAATAATAAATCTAAACTATACAATTTAAATTAACTGAGTAAATTTTTTACTTTAATAGACTAAACAATTTAAATTAATGATGTGAGTTATTAAACTATTAAACTAACTAGGCAATTTAAAAGAATAGATCTATTAACTTATTAACAAGACTGCACAATTTAAATAAAACAAAGACTCTATACTATTAGAATATAATATGGTGGAGTCTCTACAAGAGGTAGAAGCAAAGATTCAAATTAACCCCTCCTCTGAAAAACTACTTGAAGATGTTGTTGCATGCAGAGATTCTCTCAAGAGGATTCAATTGGTCGAGACCAAAGGAGCTAGATTAGAGCGAGGATAAAATGGATTAACCTATGGGATAAAGGCTCCAAATTATTCTTTCAAACCCTTAAGAATAAAAAATCTAGGGATAAGATTGAATGTATCAGAGTTAATGACTCGATGGTCTCCTCTCAGCAAGAGATTCTTAAAAAAATTTCCTCCTTCTACCAGAATTTGTTCTCTTTAGAAGATGTTGACCCCTCCATGGAAGAAGCCAGGGGTAAGATCAGAAACCTTATCCCAAAAAATATTAAAGAGGATGAAGAAAAATTAATGGACAAGGCACTTACTAAGGAAGAAATAAAAAATTTCATCAATAGAATGGCTAATGATAAAGTGCCAGGGCCAAATGGGCTGCCAATTGAGTTCTACAAGACCAACTTAAAGTGGAGTGGGCCTAAGCTTCTTCATGTGTACAAAGAATCTATTGAAGCAGACACACTTGGACCTAAACTAAATGTTGGCCTCATTAATCTCATTCCTAAGGAGGGTGATAGGCTTCTAATAAAAAATTGGAGACCTATTACTCTCCTAAATGTAGTATACAAGATTCTAGCCAAAGTTCTTGCAGTAAGGATTAAGAATCTTCTCCCCTCTGTCATCAATAGCACCCAAATAGGATTTGTCAAGGGAAGATACATCCTTAAGAATCTTATAATATGTTTGGAGGCTATGAACTTGGAAAAAGTTTTAGGACAGAACTGTGTTATGCTCCTCATAGATTATGAAAAGGCATATGATAGGATTGAATGAAGATTCATCATGTTGATGTTAGAAGCATTAGGGTTCCCCCCTTCTTATGCAGAATAGTTTCAACACTTTTATATGGAGCCATGGCTGCAGTTGAAATCAATGGAGTTAGATCATAATTCTTTAGCCTCTCTAGATCAATCAAGCAAGGATGCCCTCCAGCCCCCTCTTTGTTTGTTATTGCAGCAGATTCTTTGCACTACCTCCTAAGAGATGATTCCCTCTCCCCTAGAGTGAAAGTTGTCCTCCTCCCCAATGACCAGGATGTAGCCAATGTCCAATTTGTAGATGACATCTCCATCCTCCTTCTACTTGAAGAGAACAATACAACACTATTGATGAACAAGCTTGATCTCTTTTGCAAAGCCTCTGATAGCAAAGTCTCATTATCCAAATATGCTATGTTGGGGTGGGATCAAAATCCGCCTGACTGGTGGAATAAATTTGAGTTTTCTTGGGGAGGAGCTAATCATATGGTTAGGTATTTGGGTATCCCCTTCTCCATATCCCCTAATCTCAATCAGATGTGGGATTGGATATTTGAGAGGATTAACATAAAACTCACTAAGTAGAACAGTAACCTTCTTTCCCTCCCCGAAAGAGTCCAGGCATGTCAGAAGATTTTGTCTTCCTACCCAATCTATTTCTCCTCCATGTGGTTATTTAATCAACACCAATTCAATACTATCCAAAAGGTGGTTAGGAACTTTCTATGGTCTGGCGATAGAGGGAACAAAAGACTCCATGCAGTTTCTTGGGAGTGGTGTTCTAGAGATAAATCCTAGGGAGGTCTCAGCCTCAAAGATCTCAAGTCACAAGGCGTAGCCCTAGCTGTCAAATGGATAGCTAAAGTAGGGGAGGGGGAAGAACCATGGAAGGTTCTGGTGAGAAACAATCTGCAATTGGTACACTGTAATAGACCTAAAGGTTGGCAGCACCTCTATTTTACTTATACTCTCACTATAAATAATAATGTAGTTGTTCAAGAATCCAGTGTTTTTAGGAGCATTTGGAAGGCATAGAAATATGTTAAGGGTTTTCTGATCAATAAGGGACCAGTTGAGAATATTGGAAAGATCTGCAGACTCAAATCTATCTAATGGAACCTAAAACATGGGGATAAAAAGCTAGCACTTTTACAAGGTTGTTCAGCAAAGAAATGGACTAGAGTTGTTATTGCAACCTTTGGAGATATCATCCAGCAAGACATACTTCCATCATGGGAGTGGTTTGAATCCCAATTCAATATTCCCCATACCCAATGGAGAACCTATTCTATCCTTAAAGATGCCTTTAAGTCCCTGGGCCCTGTTAAAGGATGTTGTACTGAATCCTATTGTAGCTTTCAATTATATTGGCCTAACAATACCCCTCTTCGCCTTGGTAAATCTAAATATCTATATCAGTTATTGACTAATAGTGGTGACATCTTTGCTCATGTGAACCATAAGTGGGATATGGATATCCAAGATTCTGAATGGATGAAATATTTTAGAATGTTGTGGATTAGACCTATTGAACCGAAACTCTCTTACTTTTTGTGGATACTGATCCTGCACAAACTGTCATTTAAGAAACCCGGGGGAGAACCAAATATATGCACTATGTGTAAACAACCAGACTCTGTCAAACATGTCTTTTTTGAGTGTTTGTTTGCCTCTGAAATCTGGAATATATTTGGCCTATCATATATGATTTATTTTAATGATCTGAACATTATTTTTGGTACTATCAACTATAGAAAATTTTGTAACTCATTTTGGACTTTGCTTTCTTCTTTCATTTTATGGTTCATCTGGAAGGCTCAAAATAGTGATGTACTTGCAAGTAAGGACAATAACCTTACTAAGTCTTGCAAGAGACTCATATATCTTGATATTTCCATGCAGGTCACGGTCATCATAAAGATGAAGGAGAGAAAGTTCTTACAAGTGATGAGGGAGGGAAGCACTACCATAAAGAAATCAGAGATAGCACATGGTTTTACTACAATGAAAGACAAAGATAAGTTCGAGATCACCCTTGCGGAGTTCATACAGAAGATGAAGTATGAACATAAAAAAAGTGAGATGGGGACTGCAAGGGATAGTGACTACAAAGTTATTGGATACAACTCTGTCTCCTCAGACACCAATGGTGAAGAGGAGGAAGAAGGAGATAGCCCCCCCTGAAATCTCTGTGGTTTTTCCTTTTTGATAAGCAACATACTTTTTAACTATTCATGTATTAGCTTTTGATTGTATCGCTCATCAATGCTAAGAAATTTTGTTAATTTTATAACTCTCTGAGAACTCAGCTCTGTTATATGTTGTACTAAATATTTTATAAATTATATGCAATAGAGAAAAAATAAAAATAAATAAATCTATTAATCTATTAAAAAAACTACACAAAATAGAAAGTAACTCTATTAATTTATTAACAAACTACACCAAATAGAAAAGAAACTCTATTAATTTATTAACAAACTACACAAAATTAAAAAAAAAAAGGTAAATCTATTAATTTATTAACAAAACTACACAATTTAAAAATGAATTAATAAAAGTAAATCTATTAAACCAAAGCTTAAACTAACTTAATACCTACTAACTCACCTATGAAACTACCCAGTAATCTACCAACTAACCATCCTACCCCTATCCCATCACCCTCTCCTTTCCCTTGGCCCACATGCTAAGTGGGAAGAGTGATGTGACAAGACAAGGCTGCAACTTGGGAGAATTTTGAATTTGCCAAGGAAATAAAGTTTACAAAGGAGAAGGGTAAATGCAGGGAAGAGTGAATGGTACGCATGGGAAGCCATGTCATAGTAGGTGGCCCATGCCCAAGGAGAATGGCACCCAACCACTAGCAAGGTAAGCATGCCATTTAAGTTTTCATCATTTAAAAAAAACAAAAAAAACTAAGAACATCAATACCTACACCAAAGAGGTAAGGAAAAAAAGGGGTGTGGGGCCCACTATCAAAATGATGCATGTTTTAATATTTAATTATTTTATTTGCCTTCCATTATTAATTTATAACATAATGATAATGGAGTTACTATTTTAATAAGAGGGTTCACATTAACCAAATTAATAAAGAGGTTTATTTTCCTAACCCAATATGTAACAAAGGTGTCCTAGAAGGAATATTCTCTGTGGTAAAGGGAATTAAATCCTTTGTCCATACATTTTCCAAAGAGTATTTTGGCTCTCAAAAACCTAGAACGTGATTTTTTTTCATCTCCTCTAACAATGCATTTCATTCATTTATTTGTTTATTTTTTTTTAAGTTAAATGTATGCAATATATATTCTATTGATGCATTACACTAAGAGAATTATTTATAGAGTATTGATAATAGGTAGTTGTTAATTAGTGTCTAAATTTGATTTTTAAACCATTGTTTGTATGCACCCTAAAATGGTCGCCTAGACTTTGGGCCCCATTTTATTATTTTATCATTTTATCAAATTCCTGAATCAATGCTTTGCAATATTTTCAATTCAAATCAATTTTCTTGATCAAATTGTAATTAATTCAATTATTCAATTATTTCAATATTTTCTAAGGTTTGATCATTTCTATCTAATTAAAAGATTTAATTTCCCTTTTAATTAAATTCATCTTATTTAATTAAATTAAATTCCTCCCATTTAATTAAATAAAATTCTTCTAATTTATTTAATTGAAAGAAAACCCCTCTTTTAATTAAATAAATATAACTCCCCACTTAAAGCACTTTATTTGTTGAAAAATGTAGTAAATTAAATTAAATTAAATTAAATCCCTTTTTCATCACATCTTCCTAAGTGGTGGGTTTTTGGCTCTTAATCATGGCCTTTGATTTTTGCCTCTTAATCTCAACCATTCACTTTTCTTTATAAGGAAATCTCTCCTTCTCATTTTGATATTAGGTTTTCATAGTATTGTTATACTGCAGGTTTGGAGAGCAATTTTGGAGGAGGATTAGAGCACTTGAGCTTGGATATTGCAACTTCTCTCTTCTTGTCTTCTTCTTCTTGCATCCATGGCTATTCATGTAGATTAGAATCATATTTATTTTCATAGATTAGATTTGCATATTTCCTTTCATAGATTAATCATGCATTGTCATCATTTAGATTAATTTCCTTTCATGCATTGTTATCATATAGACTAGATCTCATTTTCATGCATTTGAATCTCTCATTTCATGGTGTACTTGCATAGGCACTAACTAGGTCAATCTGAGGGCCTCCATTTCAAACCTTTGCACTCCATGACTAGAGAGCTATGAGTAGATATTTGAGGCCTCATTCTTGAGCAACCTTGGATGGAATGACTCATAGAAGTGTGTCAACATTTTAGCACACATTTTTGGTGCCCACCGAGGGGTATGATGCTCCTGGTTTTCCTCCATTTTATTCAGATCTCAAATTTTTTAATCTTTACATGGTTATTTTATTGAAGTTTTTCAAGCCTAACCCTGATGCAAATTTGCTTGGAGATGAAAACCCTAGATTTTCAAAGATTTGATCAGATCTCCCAAACAGCTTGGTGTTTTGGTCTGAAATTATTTTTGAAGGTTGACAACATATCAGAGAGACTTGCATAAAAAATTTAAAATTTTCCAAGGTATTTTAAATTTTTTTATAATTTTTTCTTTATTTTTCATAAAACCTTAATTTTCAAAGTAAATTAGCAAATTTTTTAGAAATTTTTACATTTTTGGAAAGGTATTTAAATTCTATAGGGGGTCTATTCTTTGAGTTTTAAATTTGAATGCAATATCATAGCTCATTTAGTCGATTTATGAAAACTGGTCTATTTTGGAAAAATGGCTCCCTAGGGCACAAATGAAAAGATATTTTTAAAATTTTGACATTTTTGGAAATCTCTCTATTTTTTAATAGGGGTCTCTTTTTTGTATTTAGATTTTGTGATCCGAATGCATGGCATATAAGTCCAATCTTGTTGACTAGGTCAAAAATCAAAATTAAAAAAGGGTATTTAATGATTAGCTTGCACTTATTTTTCACATGGTTCAATGCATGATGTGAGTTGTCATTTGGATTATTTTATGGTTATTATTTCTCCTAACAATTGATTTTCAGATCTAACCCTAGAGTTTGCATAAGTTGAATATATATTGCTTATCTTGTTTGCTTGTCTTGCTTGTTGGAGAGTTTGTGGGGATTGCTTGGACTTGCATGAATAAACAACAAAATGCTCACGTTCCTTTGGATCTGAGGTATTTTTTTGCATCTCTATAACATTTGGATTTTGAAAATAAAATAAACATCTCATGTGTCTAGCTTGAGTGTTTCTTGTTTTCATAGATCACATTTCCAATTGGTTCTCTAAAATGGACCTAGATTTACTTTCTTGCATACATGTTTCATATAGTAATTAGGCCCTATGAACACTATTTGTGGTGATCTTGAGAGATTGGGCTTCATTTGCTTGTTTTACATGCGAAGCTCTTCTTGACGATAGATCCCCTTGTAGGTAGGGAAGGATTTTGTTTTTACCTCATTGGTCAACTTGGTTTGGGCTTCAACTTTTGGCAATACTTT
>MU227465.1:3765877-3783085 GCA_018584345.1 Thuja plicata | reverse complement strand
TATATATATATATATATATATATAATAAAATAATATAAAAAAAATTAAAGAGAAATAAATTTATCCTATGGTGAAAACCACTCCCTTGTGGCACTTTGGATAAGTACCGTGATGAAAACCTAGCAATTAGGCGTCATGCGTAGTTCTTTTACATATTTCATTCATTCTGTATTCTCTCTTTGATCTTGATAATCTTGATCTATACATGAACATTTGGGCTATCTTGTGAGCTATCTTATGATGATATTGCTTTCATTCCTTTCATGTTTAGCCTTCATATCTATCTTCCTCCATTCATTTTTGCCTATCGTTATCCTTTTCCCCTTTGGTCTTGATCTAAAAAAAGAAAAAAAAAGAGAGTAAAACGCAGTGTTATGAAGCCTCTTGACATGTCTACTCCTTTGAACTACATCCTTTCCTGCTCTTAAATTAAAATTTTGTGACTTATCCTATGTTGGACTTTCATTGCTTGTCCAAATGTGCTTCACATGATTTTTCTTTGTTTTCCCCTAGCTTGGGTACTCTTGAGGAGTTTTCCTTTGAGGATTTCTTCCCTTCATTCTCCTATATTCTCATGTCTTCCATCTCTTTCACCAGCTTGCTAATCCCTCTTATCCTCCACCTTACTAAAAAATTGGGACATTGCAGTGTGATCTTTCTTGGGAGTTTGATTCCCATTCTGTCTGGGGGCATCCTTTTGTACATATTTATTGATCCTGAGAAAATTCAAAAAAATGATATATTGTCAAAAATTCTAAAAATCAGAAAATGTCCTAAAAAAATGATCATCTTAGTGAAAACCTAGCAATAGGTGCTTTGATTTATCTCAAAAAAAAATTATATATTCTAAAAAATACAAAAAAATCAAAAAATTAAAAAATTCAACAAAAAAAATAGAAAAAGTACCTTGGTAGCAAAAATTCAAAAAAATTATAAAAAGTCCTAAAAAAAAAAGAAGAAAAAAATGAAAAAAAAAGTGAAAAAATGAAAACGTTGTAATAAAATCCAAGTGGTGAAAACCTAGAAACAGGAGCTACTTGAGGCCTTTGCACCCCTATTTCTTAGTGCATGTCCTTGACACTTAGCCTTTCTCCATCATGTCTTGTCCTTGTTTCCTTGGTCTAGAATTGGTCTTTGTCTTTGTCTAGGGGCATAACTGTATTAGCTTTGGTCTCTTGGATGTGTTTGCCTTTAGGACACCTCACAAATGGTGTTTTTCAATACCACTCTCAACTGTATTTTTCAATACAACCCCTAACATTGAGTGTTTTTCAACACTTGTCGGTTTGGTCTTACCCCATTTTGTCATGTGTTCTTGCTGGCTTGCGAGCATTTGATCCTTATCCTCGGAACTCGATATCAATTAACACACTTAAATTTTAAAACACAACACTTAATGCTTGAGCTATGTCATATATTTTCTTTTTGTGCTGACTGTTATTGATTTTTGTTGAGTGTCCTTGTCTAATAAGTCTCTCTGTGATGCATAGCTAGAGGACTTGGGGCATGGGGCATGTTTTTATTTTCTTCCTACTTTATGCTTCATTATTTTTGTACAACCGTTCTGCTGGTTATCCTGGCCTCTATGCCTTGATGCGAGCATGGTTTTTCTATATTAAATTGGGTAAGCTAACATCACAGTCATCTTGACCTTTATGTCTTTGATGCTTATGTTAGAATCTTTCCACATTCCAATCCGATATAAATCACATTCATATCTTCATAGTTGCACTTATGACTAGTGATGATTGTGTGATTTCTCGATGTCCATTAATAATGGCCCAATGATGAAAATAAGTTCCTTAACATTCTATAATGAATGATGAACACAAAGTCCTATGTTACAGTTGCTTTATTGCAAGTACACCTTTGCATTTTCATGTAGCTTGCATTGTTAGAATTTATATTAGTTTGCATTTTTAGGCTACATTATTAGTTTGAGGGTTTCCTTGATCTTTCTTGTGGGCTTTTAATCAACTGTGATCACATTCTGGTCTTCATTTCCTTATCTTCTTTCGTGATCCCAATCAAAATTTTCTATCTTAAACAGTTGGTTGGTTTTGGGACATTCTTTTTCTTAAGGAAAATTCTCTTTCTTCTCTCCATTTCTTTCCACCTCTTCCAAACTTCTATCTTTCATTCACTTTCACCCCACTTCTTCTTCTTCTTCTTCTTCTTCTTCTTCTTCAACCTTGGGGCATAATCTTTCATGCTTGATGATCTACCTTGGTTCTGTGATCTTTATATCTTTCATATTACATCAAGAACCTTATCTTTAGTTTGATTTGATCAAATTTATGAATTTATTGTTTCTCCTTTATCTCATTTCGATTTCGATCATAAGGGGGCAGTACCTATCAAACTTCATTCTTTGATTCAGCTTTATCAATCATATCAACCTTGACATGTCAATTACTTATATACAATGGTGTTGACCTTGTCTCTTTTTCAATCTACTTATTTTTTGTCTTGATGTGTTCCCAAAATGATCACACGTTTGTGTTGTTTTGTGATCCCAAAATGATCTCACACTTCAACTGCATTCTTTGACTACATGTGTTCCTAGAATGATCACACATTAGTCAAAGAGGGGCAAATGTATCCACCCTAAAATGGTCGACTAGACTTTAGGCCCCATTTTATTATTTTATCATTTTATCAAATTTCTGAATCAATGCTTTGTAATATTTTCAATTTAAATCAATTTACTTGATCAAATTGTAATTAATTCAATTATTTAATTATTTCAATATTTCCTAAGGTTTGATCATTTTTATCTAATTAAAAGATTTAATTTTCCTTTTAATTAATTTCATCTTATTTAATTAAATTAAATTCCTCCCATTTAATTAAATTAAATTCTTCTAATTTATTTAATTGAGAGAAAACCCCTCTTTTAATTAAATAAATAAAAATCCCCACTTAAAGCACTTTATTTGTTGAAAAAGGCAGTAAATTAAATTAAATTAAATCTCTTTTTCATCACATCTTCCTAGGTGGTGGGTTTTTTCCTCTTAATCATAGCCTTTGATTTTTGCCTCTTAATCTCAACCATTCACTTTTCTTTATAAGGAAATCTCTCCTTCTCATTTTGATATTAGGTTTTCATAGTATTGTTATGCTACAGGTTTGGAGAGCAATTTTGGAGGAGGATTTGAGCACTTAAGCTTGGATATTGCAACTTCTCTCTTCTTGTCTTCTTCTTCTTGCATCCATGGCTATTTATGTAGATTTCAATCATTTTTATTTTTATAGATTAGATTTTCATATTTCCTTTCATAGATTAATCATGCATTGTCATCATTTAGATTAATTTCCTTTCATGCATTGCTAGCATATAGAATAGATCTCAGTTTCATGCATTTGAATCTCTCATTTCATGGTGTACTTGTATAGGCACTAACTAGGTCAATCTAAGGGCCTCCATTTCAAACCTTTGCACTTTATGACTAGAGAGCTATGAGTCGATATTTGAGGCCTCATTCTTGAGCAACCTTGGATGGAATGACTCATAGAAGTGTGTCAACATTTTAGCACACATTGTTAACATGCTATCCTCCAAGGATTTGGAAATTGCAATATTGAATTCAAGGTAAAGTGTTTGATCATATTGTGGTAGAAATCTAAATTTCAAGGGAGGAGAAAGAATATATTAAAATTGAAATTTTACAAGACCAAAATTTAAGAAAAATAAGAAATAACTTGCAATTCATCTAAACTTGAGCACATGATTTTTTTTTCAATTTCACAAATGGTTACATCTTCATTTACAACATTGAAGACTACAAAATTTAATCCATTCCATTACAAACTTCACCTTCAACATGAAGGCACAATACAAGAAAAGATACTACACGGGAGAAGTCTCCAATATCAAGGCAACAAGAACACCATCCAAGCTCCAATACCAAATGGCTCCAACACAAGGATTCTTCCAAATCTGCAAAAGACAACATGAAACTAACCATGGAGAGCTTACCTCCCACCTAGGTCTTAAGGAGACCACCCCTGAGCTAGGAGAATCAGTAACCAATGGGTGACATTCACACCATTTTCACAATACAAAACACAAAAATAAAACACCTATCTAAGGCTTGCATAATAAGATTCACTTTGAACCCATAACAAGGGGTGAAGGTGGATTTATATGTAAGAGATTTCTAATGAAATACATACAAAACCATGCCTTTCCAAGGCTATAATCCACATACACTCTTCTATATATTCTCCTCTTTATCTCCCCCAAAATCAAGATTAATAACCTTCATTGGCATGCAAGGGCCCATACACCTTGCATCTTTTCCCTCTTCTCTCCATGAGAAGAGACTCTACACTTCCATGGAATCCAACTAACCCCTTCCCCCATACATGGCCACTTCTTCCCTATCCAAGGGTGAGTAATGTCATTACACCCTTCACAAAACTCCCTCATTCAAAAAGAATAAAACCATAAGCATGAAATCAAACCAAAATCTCATTTCCTTACATCACAACAACACAAAAACACATAAATTACATATACAAGAGAATGAAATACATACTACTCTAATTGCAACAAAACAAGAAAGCTTTCATGGAAATGGTGGAGACCAACCTTCACAAGTGTTATGAAAAATGATGTTTGAGAAAGAGCCTAATCCATTTTTTCTTCTTTCAATCCAAAACCCTAATGTCTCTAAAAGTAGAGAGTGGGTGAACACCCTTTAACTCTACAAAAGGCATCTAAAAGGGTCTCCAAATCCTACCCACCCAACAATGTTAATTTCAGAATTGACTCCTAAGTCCTTTAGCTATCCCATGTCCCCTATCATAAATGCAAGATTGGAAAGGAGTATGGGTTTGGGTAAAAAGTCAAGACTCGCTCTATTTTCGCAATATGTAAGTAATGGATTATTAAGAGGGTCACCAAGGCCAATAGTGGGTTCTAGAAGTGTTAGAAATGTTCCTAACCCATACCCCTATCACTAAGGTACTTGGATTTTCCTAAAATTGACCCTTAGGACCTCCTTTTTCCCTCTAGAAGTGACTTGAAAAAAATTCAAGTTTAAACAATTTAATTAGGTTTCATTGCCACTATTAGTAGACATGTCATCACATAAACACATAACAAGTGTCAAGTGACACTGTAAAATAACATAACACAACATTGACATGTCACTAATTGCATAGAGAAAACACCTAGTACATACAATTTACGGTCACAAATAAAATCACTTAACAACAAGGTTTGAATCTCTTTATTAGATTCAACCTTGGCTTTACAGTTTGTACATAGGGTTGGTTATTGATTCTTCAACAATTTCCATGGTACTTTTCCTACACACTAAATTAAACATCAGTAGCTCAATAAATCACATGCATATATATACATTTAAATCAAATTGCATAATTATTTGACTAAACATTCTACATTTTCACTTAATAACCTTTTCTCCTTTTTGTACCTGATAACTATAACCGATTGCATAACCAAAATCACATAACATATTTTTCCATTTGCATTAAAATATTGAAATAATCATCATAATGCATGTGTATATCTAAAGCATCATAAACATCATTGAAAAGTATATAGAACTAATCATCACATGACATAAATAATACTAATAATGTCTAGTCCATCAGATATAATGTCCCAAAATATCGAATCACAATGTATCAAAATAAGTGTATCAGTTGAGCTATAATGGGTCGGGGTGAGGCCTCACATCCTCCCCCACTAGGCATGAACTTCCTCCTAGAGTTCATAAAAAATATATGGGTACTGAGATCTCATCTATGGTGCGTCCTCCTATGAAGCCGTGATCTCATCATAACAATCCCACTAGACCCTAACCCGGTCCATCTCTTAGCCTCATAGTGCAGGGGTCCATCAGGCTATAATATGAATGGGCTCCAATGCTAGCTATCCTTCCAACTCCACCTGTAAGGCATCCTAATCTATCATGTGAGTCTCATCATAAATATATCCTCAAAGTACATAAACATGGAACACATTGTGGATGCGTGACAAGCTAGGTGGAAAAGCTAAATGGTATGCAACTGGTCCTATCCTCTCTAAGATCTCAAATGGTCCAACGAAATGAGGTGCCAACTTAGAGCCCTTTCCCAATCGAATCATACTCTTGTGTGATCACACTCTCAAGAAGACTCTATCTCTGACCTTATACTATCTATCAATCCTCTTCACGTCTGCATATTTCTTCTGTCTATCCTATGCCCCTCTATGATACTATCAAATTAGATCCACATTTTTGTCCATCTCTCTGAATAACTGAGGGCCAATAGATACTCTATCCTCAATCCTATACCAACTTAAGGGTGTCCTGCAAGGTCTACCATACAAGGCCTGATAAGGTGGCATGCCTATAGATGAATGGTGCCCGTTATTGTAGGCAAACTCAACCAGATGTAGGTATTCCTCCCACTTGACCTGATGGTCCATCACATACATGTGCAACATATCCTCCAATACTTGATTAAGCCTCTTAGTCTGACCATCTATCTGAGGGTGATACGATGAACTAAAATTGAGCCTAGTACCCAATGTTGTTTGTAACTCTCTCCAAAAGGCTGATGTGAACAATGAGTCTCTATCAGATATTATCTTATGGGGAATGCCATGAATTTTGACAATATCTTGCAAGAACACCTGAGCTATGTCTCATGCCATGAATGTAGTACACATAGGTTAGAAGTGGGCAACCTTGGTCAATGTGTCGACTATCACCAAGATGGCATCATGGCAGTGAGAAGACATGGGAAGACCAACAATGAAGTCCATAGATATAGTATCTCACTTCCACTCAGCAATCTCATGTGGATGTAGAAGCCCACCAGGGTGATGGTGCTCTGCTTTCACCCTCTGGCACTCTAGGCATCTCGCAACAATACCAGGAATATGTAGTCTCATGCATGGCCAATGATACAACTATCTCAAATTTGCATGTAACTTATTAACATTGGGGTGCATGACATAAGGTGCTTTGTGTGCTGCAAGTATAATAAACTCAAACAAATCCCCAATGGAAGGTACATAGATATGCCCTCTCTGACATAGTAGTCCATCGGACTCCAAATAATACTCTCAATACTTCCCCTCTAAGGGTATCTATGAATGCACTAACTGGAAAACGTCTACATAAACAAAATCCTCAAGAAAATGACATAAGATATGCTCTCTCAAATCGGTATAAGTAGTCACAGATGAAAGCTCATGGTGTCTCCTAATCAAGGCATTTGCAACCACATTATCCTTCCATTTGATGTAATGAACATCAAAATCATACTCACAAAGGAACTCCATCCACCTTCTCTACCTAGCATTAAGGTTCAGCTGAGTGAAAATATACTGCAAGCTCTGATGGTTAGAATGAAGCTCGAATCTATGACCTAGAAGGAAGTGTCACCACCTCACTAAAGCATGAACCACTGCAGCAAGCTCTAGGTCATGAGTAGGGTAATTAAGCTCATGAGTCTTCAATTTCCTAGACTCATAGGAGATAGGTCATCCATCATGCATAAGGACTACCCCTATGTCATCCAATGATGCATTTGTACACACTACAAAATCTGCTACTGAGTGTAGCGCTATAAGTATTGGTTCACTCATAAGGGCTCTCTTGAGCTCCTAAAAGGCTCTCTCACACTTCTTTGTCCACTCATACTGATTTCCCTTTCTCTGAAGGGAGGTGATGGGGTGTGCCAATCTAGAAAATCTTGCAATAAAGCATCTACAATATCCTACTAACCCCATAAAACTCCTCACCTCAGTGACACTGGTGGGTGCTGGCCAATCCATAATGGCTCAGATCTTTGATGGATCTACAGAGATCCCATCACTGGATATAACATGACCCAAGTAATGTACCTTAGGTTGAAAGAATGCACACTTCGACAAGCTGCCAAACAACTGGTTCTCTCTCAACATCTGCAAAACGTGCCTCAGGTGCTCCTCATTACAAGAATATATCAAAATATCATCTAGGAATATAACCACAAACTTATCCAAGAATGTGTGAAATACTCCATTCATGAGGCTCATGAAAACCACTGTAGTATTTGTGAGGCCAAATGGTACCATGGTAAACTTGTAGTGACCATACCTCGTATTAAATGCAGTCTTGTGGATATCACTATCCATAATTCTCAACTGATGATAACCTAACTTCAAATCAATCTTTGAGAATACTTGAGCACCTTGTAACTGATCAAAGAGGTCATCAATCGTAGGAAGCGAGTATCGGTTCTTAATAGTTACTTTGTTCAACTATCGATAATCAATGCACAACCTAAGTGATCCATCCTTTTTAATGAAGATCACTAGTTCACCCCAAGGTGACACACTAGGTCAAATATGCCCTATTTTCCAAGAGCTCCTCCAACTAAATCTTGAGCTCATTAAGCTCATGGGTGGTCATCCTATATGGTTCTCTCGATACTGGTTCGGCTCCTTGCACCAGGTCTATGTAAAAATCCATGGCTCTAGGTGGAGGCATACCAGGGAGCTCTGAAGGAAATACATCTGCAAACTCCTATAGGATAGGAAAATCATCAAGGGATGGCTCCCTCTCTAATTCCTCCTCTCTATCACTAATGGTGATAGCAGATAGTTGACATCCCTTTCACATGCACCACCTAAGCTGCATAGCAGAAATAATGCAAAAAGATATGGGTCTCTACACTCCGGATATCACCCTAGGAATACCTTGCTCATCCACACATCCTACCATCTTCTTTTGACAATCCATCTTGGCACTGTGGGCATAAAGCCAATCCATGCCAAGGACAACATCATATGAACCTAGAGGGTAATGCGTAGATTTAATATCATGGATATGTTCCCAATCTAAATCTGACAATTTTGGACCATGGAACTAACTAACACCCTAGCTCTTGAGGCTAACTCTACCTCCCAACTGAAATCCTATCTAACTACCACTAGCCCACAATGCTCCACTACATATAGAGATATAAAGGAGTTAGTAGCTCCAGAATCAAATAAAATAGTAACCATACTACCTCGTATCATACCTACAACTTCAATAACTATCACTTGATGCTCAGCCTAGCGGTTATCAACTGCTACAAAAACTCGATGGGATCTACCCATGTCTCCAACTGCAGGCTCTGAAGTAGCTCCTCTCTGACCACCAAGTGACTGTCCCTGTGGGCACTCTCTCACTATATGACCCATGCCATTGCAAGTGTAACATGGCCCTCTAGTCTAAATCTGTACTCCCTATGATCTAGACTGATGTGGTCCTCCGGTCCTACTAGAATTACTGTAACCACCCCTAGAGGACTACTGAGTCCTAGTCAGTTGTGCCTAAGGGGTCTATGTCCTCTAATCATGTCTAGGACCCTGAGACTGCCACTATTTGGGTTTAGAGCCCTAATAACCCTCTGAAGGCCTTTGTCTAGAGTCCTACTAAGATCTTTGTTGCTAAGATTGTTGACCCTTAAATGATCCTATTGAGTGATTCTGGTTCCCTTTCCAAGGGGGTCTCTACTATCCTGACTATTTGAAAGAGGGGTTTTGGTGCTGAGACCATTCCTGTGACTCCTATCTAGTATAGATATCCTTGGCTACAAGTGTCATCTCAACTATCTCTTTGAATGTGGTAGGAAAGGCTAGGCATACTATACCCTAAAGAGACATATTGAGTGCCTTAATGAAATAGTGGATACACAATTTCTCATCCTTCATGTAATAAACATATGGAAGGAGCTCGTTAAACCAACTCTCATACTGGGTCACTATGAGACCTCTATGTTGGAGATCATGGAACTCCTCTATCTTTGTCTATTTGAAATGCTCAGAGAGGTATCTCTCTTAGAAGCAGGCCACAAAAGTCTCCCAAGTGAGTGTGTCAATACTCACTCCACCTATGGACTCCTTCTCCCACCAAGTGGAGGCTTTCTCCTGAAGGAGATAGACTAGGAGTCACGCCTTTAGATTACTCCCATAAGGGTACAATCCAAAGCATCACCGTAAGCTTTATAACTAGGCCTCTGCTACTGACCCATCAATGGATCCAAAAAACAAGGGTGGTTGGAGTAACAATAACTCTCAGATCTCATCTCCAACCTCTCTTTGGGGTCTCTCTTTGGCACATATCTCATGCTTGAGTGGTACCTCAACATGATGAAATGACTCACCCTCATCATAACCATGACCATCAACATGTCTGGGTGGGGGACTCCTACTCCTTTCTCTGTTAACTTCTCTATCACCCTCAGGAATTGGTGCTTCCCTTTCAGGAATCTGCTGCTCGGGCTGCTGATCTATGGGTGATAGTCTCAGTTGAATCACCCCAATCAGATTTTGGAGGATGTCCAAAATATCCTAGTTAGGGTTTTGAGGTGGTGGAGATGGTCCTAGCGGTGGAGGTGGTACATCCCCCATTGTTCCTCAACATGGGAAGCTCTAGGACCTCTGCCCCGTCAGCCAGCTCGTGTGCCGATAGGCATCCTACATAATAATTTAAGTTTGAAATGAGTTGACATGTAATGGTTTAGGTTCCTAGTGTCAAAACATGGCTCTAATACCAAAATGTCATGCCCAAAACTAGGGCAAAATATACACACAATTTAAAAAAAAATAGAAAAATAGAAAAAAATAACTATGATGACACAATAATATTGAAAGCGTTGAGGAAAGGTGACAGCATGGTGAATTTAATTTCTAAGTTGAAAGGTCTAGTCATAGATTGAGTCAGGGTTATCAACAAAGTCAGATGCAGAGTCGGTATTCCAACTCGATAGATGATAAGAGACCCTATAGTTTAATACTATAGGGAGACATGGGTATACTAACTCCATTAATGGTTGACCTAGAAATCCAATTTATTAATCCTATTCAATGTCATTACAATCCTTAATCATCCCCGATATAGTAAGGTTCTCACAATTACTATAATCTTATCCAATTACATTGTGAAAGGATGCATTTAAATTGCTTTCCAAATTTTCCAATTAACTAATATCAGTAATAATTAAATTCTAAACTTCATTTGTCCACACATTTTTAATAATAAACAATTAATTAATTACAAAGAGAAATATCCCATGATTCGAAAGGAACACCTAATTTAACATATCAACCTCATCCATTAATACATCTTTATTCAGATTTTACCCTTTTTAACAATTGCATGAAAGAATATAATAGTAATAGTCATTATTGAAGTAAATGAAAATAATAAATCTAAACTATACAATTTAAATTAACCGAGTAAAACTATTACTTTAATAGACTAAACAATTTCAATTAATGACGCGAGTTATTAAACTATTAAACTAACTAGGCAATTTAAAAAAATAGATCTATTAACTTATTAACAAGACTACACAATTTAAATAAAACAAATAAATCTATTAATCTATTAACAAAACTACACAAAATAGAAAAGTAACTCTATTAATTTATTAACAAACTACACAAAATAGAAAAGTAACTCTATTAATTTATTAACAAACTACACAAAATTAAAAAAGGTAAATCTATTAATTTATTAACAAAACCACACAGTTTAAAAATGAAGTAATAAAGGTAAATCTATTAAACCAAAGCTTAAACTAACTTAATACCTACTAACCCACCTATGAAACTACCTACTAATCTACCAACTAACCATCCTACTCATATCTCATCACCCTCTCCTTTCCCTTGGCCCACGTGCCAAGTGGGAGGAGTGATGTGACAAGACAAGGCTGGAACTTGGGAGAATTTCAAATTTGCCAAGGAAATAAAGTTTACAAAGGAGAAGGGTAAATGCAGGGAAGAGTGAATGGTATGCATGTGAATCCATGTCATAGTAGGTGGCCCATGGCCCAAGGAGAATGGCACCCAACCACTATCAAGGTAAGCATTTCATTTAAGTTTTCATCATTTAAAAAAAAAAAAAACTAAGACCATCAATACCTGTGCCAAAGAGGTAAGGGAAAAGAGGGGTGTGGGGCCCACTATCAAAAAGGTGCATGTTTTAATATTTAATTCTTTTATTTTCCTTCCATTATTAATTTATAGCATAATTATAATGGAGTTACTATTTTAATGAGAGGGTTCACATTAACCAAAGTTAATAGAGAGGTTTATTATCCTAACCCAATATTTAACAAAGGTATCCTAGAAAGAATATTCTCTATGGTAAAGGAAATTAAATCCTTTGTCCATGCATTCTCCAGAGAGCATTTTGGCTCTCAAAAATATGGAAAGTAATATTTTTTTTTTCATCTCCTCTAACAATGTATTTCATTTATTTATTTAAAGTTAAATGTATGCAATATATATTCTATTGATGCATTACACTAAGAGAATTATTTATAGAGTATTGATAATAGGTAGTTGTTAATTAGTGTCCAAATTTGATTATTAAACCATTGTTAACATGCTATCCTCCAAGGATTTGAAAATTGCAATATTGAATTCAAGGTAAAGTGTTTGATCATATTGTGGTAGAAATCTAGATTTCAAGGGAGGAGAAAGAACATATTAAATTTGAAATTTTGCAAGAACAAAATTTAAGAAAAACAAGAAATAACTTGCAATTCGTCTAAACTTGAGCACATGATTTTTTTTCATTTTCACAAATGGTTAAATCTTCATTTACAACATTGAAGACTATAAAATTTAATCCATTCCATTACAAACTTCACCTTCAACATGAAGGCACAATACAAGAAAAGATACTACAATGGAGAAGTCTCCAATATCAAGGCAACAAGAACACCATCCAAGCTCCAATAACAAATGGCTCAAATATAAGGATTCTTCAATATCTATAAAAGATAACATGAAAATAACCATGGAGAGTTTACCTCCCATCCTAGGTCTGAAGGAGACCACCCCCGAGCTAGGAGAATCGGTAACCAATGGGTAACATTCACACCATTTTCACAATACAAAACACAATAAGAAAACACCCATCCAAGGCTTGCACAATAGGATTCACCTTGAACCCATTACAAGGGGTGTAGGTGGATTTCAATGTAGGAGATTGCCAATGACATACATACAAAACCATGCATTTCCAAGGCTATAATCCACATACACTCTTCTATACATTCTCCTCCTTATCGCCCCCCAAATCAAGATCAATAACCTTCATTGGCATGCAAGGGCCCATACACCTTGCATATTGTCCCTCTTCTCGAGCCATGAGAAGAGAATCTATACTTCCATGGAATCCAACTAACCCCTTCCCCCCTACATGACCATCTCTTCCCTATCCAAGGGTGAGTAATGTTGAGGAAGGGTGCTTTCCTTAATACCACAAACACATAACAGAAATAGAGAAGCAACAACAATTTGCAAGAATAGAAAATGGGCTTCTTATTATCTCCACAAATTTGGAATTAAAAACTTTCAAAATTAAAATATGCAAAGCCACATAGGCATTCCCCTTACAATATTTTGTAGGAAAAAGCCTCAAATTATTACCCAAATCTACCCAAAACTGCCCTAGACAACACTATGGGCCTTCTTTATTTAGGCAATTTCCACCGCCTAAGAAGGTTCCAGAAATTTAGCCCATAGGGCCAACCAAACTTAGAATTATTTTATTTTACAATTTATTACATCATAGTTGTCTCAAAATAACTTTTGAAACCTGAACAAAAATTTTGAAGAAAAATTATTTTCTGCCATTTCAAGTGACCCAACTTCTGAAGACCATAAGTCATCGCTAGTTGACCCAATTGACTATTATGACCCCAATCTGGAAAGGCCACAAAGCACTCTATAGGCCTATCTTGCGCAAGCACCTGTCACCCAAATTTTTGACCTCATTCAGGCCCTTTAAAGCCTTCAAAACTGAGTTTAAAGTTTTTGTACCCTGCTGCCAATACCGAAAACTTTAATATCTTCAAAACTAGACCTGATCTAGCCATGAAACATTACTGACAGGCTGATAAGACTGAGATGAACCTCCACATGTGAAATTGAAACATTCTAAGATCGTATGACCAACTTACTAAAAATAGAAAGTTTCCATAGATAGCAGCTCTGCACAAGATAGCCCTTATTCAACAGCAAACAAAAATATTTTTGGGTGATGCAAGATTGCCCTTACACCCAGGATGCTCCTGCATCAAATTCCATTATACCTTTCACAAAACTCCCTCATTCAAAAAGAATAAAACCATAAGCATGAAATCAAACCAAAATCACATTCCCTTACATCACAACAACACAAAACACATAAATTACATATACAAGAGAATGATATACATAGTACTCTAATTGCAAAAAAACAAGAAATCTTTCATGTCAATGGTGGAGACCAACCTTCACAAGTGTTATGGAAAATGATGTTTGAGAAGAGCCCAATCTATTTTTGCTTCCTTCAATCCAAAACTCCAATGTCTCTAAAAGTAGAGAGTGGGTGAACACCCTCTAACTCTACAAAGGGCCTCTAAAAAGGTCTCCAAATCCTACCCACCCAACAATATTAATTTTGGAATTGACTCTTAAGTACTTTGTTTGTCCCATGTCCCCTATCATAAATGCAAGATTGGAAATGAGTGTGGGTTTGGATAAAAGGTGAAGACTCACTCCATTTTCGTAATATGTGAGTAATGGGTTATTAAGGGGGTCACCAATCCCACTAGTGGGTTCTATAAGTGTTAGAACTATTCCTAACCCATACCCCTATCACTAAGGTACTTTGATTTTCCTAAAATTGACCCTTAGGACCTCCTTTTGGCCTCTACAAGTGACTAGAAAAAAAATTAAAGTTCAAACAATTTAATTAGGTTCCATTGCCAACCTTAGTACACATGTCATCACATAAACACATAACAAGTGTCAAGTGACATGGTAAAATAACATAACACAACATTGAAATGTCACTAATTTCATAGAGAAAACACCTAATACATACATACAATTTATGGTCACAAATAAAATCACTTAACAACGAGGTTCAAATCTCTTTATTAGATTCAACCTTGGCTTTACAGTTTGTATATAGGGTTGGTTACTGATTCTCTGATAATTTCAATGGTACTTTTCCTACACACTAAACTAAACATCAGTAGCCCAATAAAATCACATGCATATATATACATTTAAATAAAATTTCATAATTAATTGACTAAACATTCTGCATTTTCACTTAATAACCTTTTCTCATTTATGTACCTAATAACTATAATCGATTGCATAACCAAAATCACATAACATATTTTTCCATTTGCATTAAAATACTGGAATAATCATCATAATGCATGTGTATACCTAAAGCATCATAAAAATAATCTATAAAATATACATAATTAATCATTACATGGCCTAAATAATACTAATAATGTCTAGTCCATCAGATATAATGTCTCAAAATATCGAATCATAATGTATCAAAATAAGTGTATCAGCTGAGCTATGATGGGTCAGAGTGAGGCCTCACAAAGGCATACTAGGACCCCTACAAATTCCTCATGACCCCTTTTGACACATCGAAATTCTCAAGTGTGTCCTAAGGGGTCCTATGACCACTTGGGACACACTTGAGTGTTCTAATATCTTGAAAGGGGTCATGGGGACTTCCTAGGGGTCCTAACGCATGATAAGGTGTACTAGGACCCCTAGGAAGTCACCATGATCCCTTTCAACACATAGGAATGCTCAAGTGTGTCTTAAGGGGTCCTATGAACCCTTAGGACACACTTGAGTGTTCTAGTGTGTCAAAAGGTGTCATGGGGACATCGTAGGGGTCCTAATGCATGATAAGGCATACTAGGACCCCTAGGAAATACCCATGACCCCTTTCAACACATTGGAATGCTCAAGTGTGTCCTAAGGGGTCCTACAACCCCTTAGGACACTTGAGTGTTCTAATGTGTCAAAAGGGGTCATGGGCACTTCTTATGGGTCCTAACTTATAATAAGGCATACTAGGACCCCTAGGAAGTCCCCATTACCCATTTGGACATAGTGAAATTTTCAAGTGTGTCCCAAGGGGTCATAGGACCCCTTAGGACACACTTGAGTGTTCTAATGTGTTGAAAGGGGTCAGTGGACTTCCTATAGGTCTTAACACGTGATAAGGCATATGAGGACCCCTAAGAAGTCCCCATGACCATTTTCAACACATTAGAATACTTAGATGCGTCCCAAGGGGTTGTAGGACCCCTTAGGACATACTTGAGTGTTCTAATGTGTTGAAAGGGGACATGGTGACTTCATAGGGGTCCTAAAGCATGATAAGGCATAATAGGACCCCTACGAAGTCCCCATAACCCCTTTCGATACATTAGAACACTCAAGTGTGTTCCAAGGGGTCATAGGACCCCTCAAGATACACTTGAGTGTTCTATATGTTGAAAGGGGTCATGGGGACTTCTTAAACATCCTACAATATGATAAGACATGCTATCTCCCCTAGGAAGTCCCCATGATCCCTTTCGACACATTGGAATACTCAAGTGTGTCGTAAGGGGTCCTCTGACCCCTTGGAACACACTTGAGTGTTCTAATGTCTCAAAAGGGGTCATGGGGACTTCCTAGGGGTCCTAACATGTGATAAGGTGTACTAGGATCCATAAGAAGTCCCCATGACCCCTTTCAACACATTGGAATTTTAAAGTGTGTCCCAAGGGGTTGCAGGACCCCTTCGGACACACTTGACTATTCTAATATGTCAAAAGGGGTCATGGGCACTTCCTAGGGGTCACAATGCATGATAAGACATACTAGGACCCTAAGGAAGTCTCCATGACCTCTTTTGACACATTAGAATGCTCAAGTGTGTCCTAAGGGGTTCTATAACCCCTTGGGATTCACTTGAGTGTTCTAATGTGTCAAAAGGGTCATGGGGACTTCTGAGGGGTCCTAACATGTGATAAAGCATACTAGGACCCCTAGGATGTCCGCACGTCCCCTTTCGACACATTGGAATGCTCAAGTGTGTCCTAAGGGGTCCTACTACCCCTTAGGACACACTTGAGTGTTCTAATTTTTCAAAAGAGGTCATGGGACTTCCTAGGGGTCCTACCATGTGATAAGGCATACTAGGACCCCTAGGGAGTGCCCATGACCCCTTTAGACACATTGGAATGCTCAAGTGTGTCCTAAGGGGTCCTACGACATCTTAGGAGACACTTGAGTGTTCTAATGTGTTGAAAGGGGTCATGGGGATTTTCTAAGGATCCTACCATGTGATAAGAAAAACAAGGAACCCTAGGAAGTCCTCATGACCCCTTTCA
>MU227465.1:3729514-3765742 GCA_018584345.1 Thuja plicata | reverse complement strand
CTTAAGTGTTCTAATTTGTCAAAAGGGGTCATGGGGAATTCTTAGGAGTCCTAATGTGTGATAAGGCATACTAGGACCCCTAGGAAGTCCCCATGACCCCTTTCGACACATTGGAATTCTCAAGTGTTTCCTAAGGGGTTGTAGGACCCCTTAGGACACACTTGAGTGTTCTAATGTATCGAAAGAGGTCTTGGGAAATTCCTAGGTGTCCTAACCCATCATAAGGAATAATAGGACCCCTAGGAAGTACCCATGACCCCTTTCAACACATTGGAATCCTCAAGTGTGTCCTAAGGGGAACCCTTAGGACACACTTGAGGATTCTAATGTGTTGAAAGGGGTCATGGGTACTTCCTTGTGGTCCTAATGTGTGATAAGGCATGCTAGGACCCCTAGGAAGTCCCCACAACCCCTTTCAACACATTAGAACATAGTTAAATGTTTTAATATGTTGAAAGGGGTTATGGGCACTTCCTAAGGGTCCTAATGCGTGATAAGGAATACTAGGACCCCTAAGAAGTCCCCATGACCCCTTTTCACACATTGGAATGATCAAGTGTGTCCTAAGGTGTCCTATGACCCCTTTGGACATAGTTGAGTGTTCTAATATGTTGAAACAGGTGATAAGGACTTCCTAGAGGTCCTAACATGTGATATGGCATACTAGGACCCCTAAGAAGTCCCGATAATCGCTTTTGACACATTAGAATGCTCAAGTGTATTCCAAGGGGTTGTAGGATCCCTTAGGACACACTTGACTATTCTAATGTGTCGAAAGGGGTTATGGGGAATTCCTAGGGGTCCTAATGCATGATAAGGCATACTAAGACTCCTAACTAGTCTCCGTGAGCCCTTTTGACACATTGGAATGCTCAAGTGTGTCCTAAGGGGTCCTACGACCCCTTGGGTCACATTTAAGTGTTCTAATGTGTTGAAAGGGTCCATGGGGACTTCCTAGGGGTCCTAACATGTGACAAGGCATACTAGGACCCCTAGGAAGTACTTATGACCCATTTTGACACATTGTAATTCTCAAGTGTATCTTAAGGGGGCCTACGACCCCATAGAACACACTTGAGTGTTGTAATGTGTTGAAAGGGGTCATGGGGACTTCCTAGGGGTCCTAACACATGATAAGGCATACTAGGACCCTTAGGAAGTCCCCATGACCCCTTTTGATACATTTAAATTCTCAAGTGTGTCTTAAGGGGTCCTATAACCCCTTAGGACATACTTGAGTGTTCTAATGTGTTCAAAGGGGTCATAGGGACTTCCTAGGGGTCCTAACATGTGATAAGGCATACTAGGACCCCTTGGAAGTTCCCATGACCCCTTTTGACACATTGAAATGCTTAAGTGTGTCCTAAGGGGTCCTATGATCCCTTGGGACACACTTGAGTGTTCTAATGTATTGAAAGGGGTCATGGGGACTTTCTACAGGTCTTAATGTGTGATAAGACATACTAGGATCCTTAGGAAGTCCCCATGACCCCTTTCGACACATTGGAATTTTCAAGTCTTTCCCAAGGGGTTGTAGGACCCCTTACGACACACTTGAGTGTTCTAATGTATCGAAAGGGTTCATAGGAACTTCCTACGGGTCCTAACGCGTGATAAGGCATACTAGGACCCCTAGGATGTCCCCATCACCCCTTTTGACACATTGGAATGCTAAAGTGTGTGCCAAGGGTTCATAGGACCCCTTAGGACATAGTTGAGTGTTCTAATGTGTCAAAATGGGTCATGGGGAGTTCCTAGGGGTCTTAACATATGATAAGGCAAACGAGGACCTCCAGGAAGTCCCCATGACCCCTTTTGAAATATTGGAATTCTCAAGTGTTTCCTAAGGGGTCCTATGACCCCTTATGACACACTTGAGTGTTATAATGTGTTGAAAGGGGTCATGGGTACTTCTTGGAGGTCCTATTATGCCTTATCACACGTTAGGACCCCTAGGAAGTCCCCATGACCCCTTTTGACACATTAGAACACTCAAGTGTGTCCCAAGGTGTTGTAGAACCCCTTAGGACACACTTGAGTGTTCTAATGTGTTGAAAGGGGTCATGGGGACTTTCTAGGGGTCCTAATGCATGATAAGGCATTCTAGGACCTCTAGGAAGTCCCTATGACCCCTTTCGATGTACAATTTAAATATTATGATCTATAAAATTTATATATTAATATATAAAAGATATTATAATATAGAATATTATAATATATAATATATATTAATATATAATTATATATATAATACATATTAAAATATATATAAAATATTTACATAATACCCCTTAAATGTTATATATATATATATAATGTACATATAAATATAATATAAATGTTATATAATTATATACAATACATATTAATATATATAATATATTATAATTTAAAATATATAATTATATATAATACATATTTAAATATATATAAAATATTATATAATACAACTTAAACATTATATATATATATTGATATTATACAATTTAAATATTTATATAATACCCCTCTAAACCTCTTTTTATATCTAAACATTCAATTTTTTCATTTACTTCCACCATTTTTTTGGGTACCCGATTATGGATTGGTGTAAGTTTTACCAAAATATTCCCTGCCCCCACAGACCAGAGAATCACGTAATTTTAGACTTTTTTCATGGGTTTGAGATGTGTTGCAAGAAAAAAAGTGATTTGGGGACCATTTTTTTAAAGTTAGTTAATTTAAGTTTTTTTTTGTCAACTTGTGGTCTCACCATGGGAAGCAACAGTTGTCAAAAGTATAAACCGAAGAGGAAGGTGACAGATGAAGAAATTCAACCATATAGGAAAAAAGATAGAGAAAATCATCAAAGAAAGAGAGAAGGTATGTTAAACAATAATCAAGGTCACCCCGTAAATGTAGTTGCAAGTGAAGAGGATGTTGAATTTCAAAATAATATGGAAATTAATTTTGTGAATAACAATGTATGGAGTGAAGATGAAAATGTAGAGATGGAGAATGAAAATGTAGAGTTGGGGAATGAAAAGGTAGACTTGGGGGATGATAATGAATGAAATGAAGATGAAAATGTACAGATGGAGATTGGAAATGTAGAATTGGGGAATGAAAATGTTGCACAAAACCACATGAACATTACACATCTCCAAATTATATGTGAAATGGAGTCCCTTGCAATAAAGATAACCAATCTTCAAATTCAGGGCTTTCAAGAACACCCAAATGGTTAATTGAAATTGAGGAGAACATTATGAATAATTGGGAAGGAAAGAGATCACATAGAACTATTAGGTTGTCAGCTTCAATACTTTATGATCAATTTTTTGGAAACAAGACATTGGTTGAGCAATGTCAAATTTTTGTGCAGTTGTTAAAGATGCAAAAGATGAGACTTGTGCTTGTGAAATTGAAGATTCGTGTGAACAAGAAAATGGAGAGAAATGCCATTGTTTTGAAGAATTTTTTTAATGCTCTCAATAGCATTGGGAAGAATAGCAGATAAAAAGATAAGAGAGTTCCTCAGAGGGTTATTACAACCTCCTTAGTAAGTCATCAGTTGAGAAAGGCTCATTTGATGAGACAAACTTGTGTTGACTTCAATATAGATCGTAAAACTTTGGATAGAGAACTTTCAAGAAGAGAAAGACTTGATGATCCACTTCAAATTGATACATGGGATTATGGTGGGAGACTTCCACATTTTGATAAGAAGCTAACAGATGTTGTCAAGGATGAAATTCAACAATTTTGGCATGCTAACTCAAGAGTGTCACCAAATGTCAAGGATGTCTTGAAGTTGAGAGTTGGAAATAAAGACCACACTCCACATCATAAACATTATGTGGAGGTTTATTTCAAACAATGTTGTATAAAAAAATTTTGTGAGACACATCCAACATTGAAAATTTCATAAAGGTCTTTTGAATCTGTGAAGCCATTTTATTGTGTACCCCTTAAGATTCAGAATACAAGTTGTTTAAAATATCATGTTGAGTTTTCAATTCATCATCAACTATTATGATCCATTTATTATACTTTGCATACTAATGAAATGCTAGAGGATTGTGGTGCAAGTGGTCTTCCCAAATAATTAAGAGACTTGCTAGATCAATTTTTATGTCGTAGAGATGATAGTTTTTTATTTTATAAAAAAGATTTCTTAACTACCAAGTGCTCAGAATGTGGTGGTTTGTTTGAGTTTAGGAAACTCGTCCAAGAAAAGGTATATGAAACAATGAAATATACATGAAGAGTGGAGTTGAAGGCTCTAGATGTGATTTAGTTGCAAAATAATACAATGTTGTTGATTTTATTTCAAATTTCAAGATAAATATTTTTTACAAGTATGCAAGGCATAGTCACAGGTCTCAATGGTTGGATCAACAATTCAGGACGTGTAAGGATACTTTCCCCATTGGATCTATTATATCTGTTGTAGACTTTATAGAGAACTATACATTGCAGCCCCAAAATGAGACTCAAGCTCAATATTACAATTTCATTCTGGTTGCTATTTTTGTACACATCACATATAGACATTCCCCTGATAGCAAAAATGATGAGCGGAAGATAATCAGAGAGTACCATTTTTATATGAGCAATGATAGGTCTCAATCTCATGATTTTGTTCAAAATTGTTTCCAAAACTATTTTGACTTCTTGCAAGAAAATGGTATTGCTATGGATAGGCATCTCATTTGCTCAAATAATTGCATCGATCAATTTAAAAATGCCAAAAAATTTTATTGGGTGTGTAGAATGCATGTGGAGAGAGGTGTACCTCATATTTGGAGTTTTTTGAGTCAGGGAATGGGAAAGGGGAGCATGATGGAGTAGGTTTGTGTGTGTAAAGAGAGCTCTAGTTAAGTAGCAATTGAGGATTTTAGGTGATGTACTTCTTGATGCTCATTCTATTGTTGATTGGTATACTTTAGCATTGTCATAGGGGGACTCTTGATTCTATAGTGCATAGATTATTTTGGTTGGTTGAGGAGGGAACTATAGGACATGGGTTGGATTGTCAAATAGTGAAAGACTCTTAAAAAATGCATTCATACCGAAGCTCCAATAGTAGTACATGGACCATTTGGACATGAGAGTTGGCTTCTTTTTACGCCATGTGTTTTCAGTATGATTGAGATCATTGTGAGTCAAGTGAGTGGGTGGATACATGGGTTACATAGTATCTAACTCCTTTATCTTTGACACTCTCTATAAGAAATGATGACATGTACACTTCAGTTGAGTAGGACCATCTTTCAGATCTTCTACAGCCAGGAGACATTTTTGCATTGGTTGCACCGCGGGGAAATGATGAGAGGTCAAATTATTGGTTAGCACATTGTGTACAAGGTAAACAAAAGCTTGTACAACCGATGATAGATGGTGATAGGTTCACATATCCTAATGGTTTAGTTTTTTGTTGTGGGAACATAGCTGCGAACATGCATGATTAGAAAGAATAGAATTCCTGCATTTGAAGACTATGAGAAGCACAAAACTATTGTCATATATTCACACCTTGTTATAGAAAAAAAATGTCAATTTTTCAAAGAATCAAGGAAGACCAAAGACAAAATAACTTTGGACTATTAGTATTGTTGATCATGAAGCACTATTGGAGACCCTAAAGCAAAGAGATGACCCTTTAGGAACACTTGACTAGGTAATAAGTTAACTCAGTGCAAGATTTTCTAAGTTTTTTAAGCTTAAATTCAATACATTAATTTCACCTTTCTTAGATTCTATTTTGAGTCAATAAACTTCATTTTGTATGTGGATTGTAACTTGTGTAGGAGCACCTATGAAGACACCTAGGGTCACCATGGATCCAATCAGAGATAGAAGGACAAAAGAATCCATAATTACAGATTGTAACAAACAATTTGATTTAAAATTTAAATTTCTTACATGTCTTGATAAGGACTTAGGACCAAAATCATGTACATGGATGGCCAATAGTTCCAACAAGGGATCTAGGTATACATTTTCTCATAAATAGGCAATGAAAACTCATAATTTTTTATTTTTTACTTATGTCATTTTCATGGTTTGAATTATTACATGTTTGATTGTTGTTTCTAATGCTTTAAGGATATTATTTTTATCATTTCAAACAATCTTTGAAGCTTTGAAAGTTCATTTGAATCAGATGGATACATACATGATAGATGTAAACAATTCATTGTACAGTAGGGGTCAGTTAAAAGTAGCTCCAAAGTGTATCTTTCAAATAGTCCCTCTTGGCTTCAAACCGTCTTCTCCATAGGCTCTAGTTGGCTGGGTAAACGCTAGTGACAACCCCATTCCATCCATAGAGTCACTAGAATGCTCACGACCATGTTCAACCCAAGTGTCCCCAAGGTTCACTAAGCATGATTGGGAAGAAATATTCCAAGGCTCATATCTCAGACCTCGTGAGAGGTATTGAAAACTATCAGAGGATATGGGCTCATGTTTCTAAGGTATACAATAACCTCTCTCAATTTTGGGAGATTGGACTTTGTTTGCATTTGGAAAGGAAATCTCAGTCGATGCCAAAACTTGTAGTGAGGGTCAGTTGAAAGTAGCTCTATAGTGTATCTTTCAAACCATCAATCCTGACATCAAACCACCTACTCCATCAACTATAATTGGCTGAGTAAATTCTAGTGACAACCCCGTTCCACCCATAGAGTCACTGGAATGCTTGCAACCATGCTCAACCAAAGTGACCCCAAGGTGCACTAAGCACGATTGGGAAGCGATCTTCCAAGGCTCATATCTCAGACCTCATGAGAGGTATAAAAAACCATTAGAGGCTATCAGATCATGTTTCCAATTTCTAGAATAAACTCTCTCGGCTTTGGGATATTCGACTTGATTTGCATTTGGCAAGGCAATCTTAGTCGATGTCAAAACTCGTAGTGAGGGTTAGGTGAAACTAGCTTCATAGTATATCTTTCAAAATATTATTCTTGGCATCAAACCATCTACTCTATTGGCTCTATTTTTCCAATTAAATGTCAGTGATAACCCCATTCCACCCATGGAGTCAATGGAATGCTGACAACCACGCTCGACCCAAGTCACTCCAAGGTGCACTAAGCATGATTGGGCAGTGATCTTCCAAGGCTTGTATCTCACACATTGTAAGAGATATCGACAAACTATCAAGGGATTTAGGATTATGTTTCCAAGGTCTACAATAACCTCTCTCAGTTTTGGGTGGTTTGAATTCATTTTCATTTGGCAAGGCAATCTTAGTCAATGCAAAAACTTGTAGTAAGGGTCAGTTGAAAGTAGCTCCATAGAGTATCTTTCAAACTGTCAGTCCCAGCATCAAACCATATGCTCCATAGGCTCCAGTTGGATGGGAAAATTCTATTAACAACCCCATTCCACCTACGGAGTCACTAGAACCCTTGCAACCACGCTCAACCCAAGTTACCCCAAGGTGCACTAAGCACGATTAGGAAGCGATCTTCCAAGTCTCATATCTTGGACCTCATGAGAGGTATCGAAAAACCATTAAGGGATACAAGATCATGTTTCCAAGGTCTATAATAACCTCTCTCAGTTTGAGTGATTCAACTACATTTATATTTGGCAAGGGAATCTCAGTCGATGTCAAAACTTGCAGTGAGGGTTAGTTGAAAGTAGCTCTGTAGTGTATGTTTTAAACCATCCATCTTGGCATCAAACCGTCTACTCCATTAGCTCTGGTTGGCCAATTAAATACTAGTGACAACCCTGTTCCACCCAGAGAGTGACTGGAATGCTCGCGACCATGCTCGACCTAAGTGTCCCCAACGTGCACTAAGCATGATTGCACAATGATCTTCCAAGGCTCTTATCTCAGACCTCGTGAGAGGTATCAACAAACCGTCAAGGGATATAAGATTTTGTTGGAAATTTTTACAATAACCTCTCTTAGTTTTAAGTGATTTGACTTTGTTTTCATTTGGAAAGACAATCTTAGTCGATGCCAAAACTTATAGTAAGGGTCAGTTGAAAGTACCTCCATAGTGTATCCTTCAAACCGTCAATCTTGGCATTGAACCGTCTAGTCCATTGGCTCTGGTTGGCTAGGTAAATTCTAGTGACAACCCCATTCTTCCCATGGGGTTAATGAATCGCTCATGACCACACTTGACCCAAGTGACCCCAAGGTGCACTAAGCATGATTTGGAATTGATCTTCCAAGGCTTGTATCTCGGACCTCGTGAGAGGTATCAACAAACCTTCAAGAGATACAAGATCATGTTGTTGAAGTCTACGATAACCTCTCTTAGTTTTAGGCAATTCAACTTCATTTGCATTTGGCAAGGCAATCTCAGTCAATGCCAAAACTTATAGTGAGGGTTAGTTGAAAGTAGCTCTATAGTGTATCTTTCAAACCGTCAGTCCTAGCATCAAACGATATTATCCATCGGCTCTGCTTGGTGAGGTAAATGCCATTAAAAAACCCATTCTATCCATGGAGTCACTAGAATGCTCACAAACACACTCGACCCAAGTGTCCCCAAGGTGCACTAAGCACGATTGGGTAGTGATATTCCAAGGCTCGTATCTCAGACCTTGTGAGAGGTATAGAAAAACCTTTAGGGGATGCGGGATCCTATTTCCATGGTATACAATAAAATATTTTGGTTTTTGGTGAGTTGACTTCATTTTGATTTGGAAGGGTAATCTGAGTCAATGCCAAAACTTGTAGTGAGGGTTAGTTGAAAGTAGCTCCATAGTGTATCTTTCAAACCATCCATCCAAGCATCAAACCATCTACTCCATCAGTTTTGGTTGGTTGGGTAAATGCTAGTGACAACCCCATTCTACCCACGGAGTCAATAGAATTCTCATGACCACGCTTGACCCAAGTGACCCGAAGGTGCACTAAGCACAATTGGGAAGTGATCTTCTAAGGCTCGTATCTCAAACCTCATGAGAGGTATCAAAAAATTTTACTGGCTACGAGATTTTGTTGTCGAGGTATAAAATAACCTCTCTTAGTTTTGAGCGATTTAACTTTGTTTGCATTTGGAAAGGAAATCTTAGTCGATGTCAAAACTTGCAATGAGGGTCAGTTAAAAGTAGCTCCATAGTGTATCTTTCAAACAGTCAGTCTTGGCATCAAACCATATTCTCCATTGGCTTTAGTTGTCCATGTAAATGCTAGTGACAACCCCATTCTGCTGACAGCATTACTAGAACACTCACGACCATGCTTGACCCAAGTGACCCCAAGGTGCACTAGGCACGATCAAGCAGCGATCTTCCAAGGCTTGTATCTTGGACCTCATGAGAGGTATCAACAAACTGTTAGGGGCTATGGGATAGTATTGCTAAGGTTTACAACAACCTCTCCCAATTTTGGGCGATTAAATTTCTTTTATGTTTGGCAAGGCAATCTCAGTCAATGCCAAAACTTGCAGTAAGGGTCAGTTGAAAGTAGCTCCATTGTGTATCTTTCAAACTATCTGTCTTGGCATCAAACCTTCTATTCCATCAACTCTAGTTGTATGGGTAAACACCAGTGAAAAACTCATTCCACCCATAGAGTCACTGGAATGCTCACAACCACACTCGACCAACCTCTCCCCAAGGTATGTGACTGAGGACAACAAATTTTGAGCATGATGTTACAAAAAAAATATGGGTTTAGTTTGAAATATGTTTTATAACTTAATAAAGGGTATCTAAAACACTTATTAGTTTTGGAAGTCTTTTGAAAAGTTTTGGAGAGAACAACCAAAAATAATCACTGCTAAATTTTTTGGAGAAAACAACCAAAAATAGTCTAGAAATTGATGTACTATTGAAGGAAGGATTTGGGTATTGTTACAAAACAAAGGAGAATTTGAGTGATCAGAAATTTATTACATTTATTATAACAAATTCAAACAAATTGACATATAACTTCAACAATATATAATTTAAATCATAATGATATTCAAATATAACTTCAAAATATAACTTCAAGATATAACAATCATAATCATAGTCAATATATAAATTCACCATTCAATTCCATATACATGAATAATAAATTTGTAAATAAAATATGACACAAATATAACATAAAAATGAAAATCTTCTATATATAAAAAGTGTCAAAAGTATCTCCATATACAAATATGGCACATGCCATTTCAAAATGTCTATAAAATTAATGTTTCAAGGTGTACAATGTGGCATATATGCCATCTCAAAATCTACCAAGTGGCATCTCTAAATGACCACAACTAAAATTACATCCTATTTTGTAGGGGGATCATCAAAATGTAGCCTCTTTGAAGAACTATTTGGCTCTGAAATATCCTAAATCAAAAATGAGTTCAATCCAAAGTAAGATTGCTTAGTTTATATGATTTGTACATATATATAATTCATAATTCAAATACTAATTTAATTATAAATTATAAATGAATACAAACATGTGTACCTAGACTCTCGATTGCCTACCACGATTAGGTGTCCTAACATAAGCCTTTGGTAGCGAAGGAACAATGCCACCAATAACAACTCTGACCTATAAATATATATTTGCAATAATGAGACTAGTAGAGTGGTGCAGGGGCCCAAGGTGAAACATAGAGTAATAAATTTACAAAATATGATGATAGAATAATAAAATTACAAATTGATTGAACTAAAATTAAAACTTAGGCCCACTGATCCCTCCTCTAGAATAGTGGGCTGGGTCAATAAAGCTATGAAAGATTATCATGGGGCCTCCCTCACACTGGGACTAACCTATGAGAGTCAAAAATACAGTCAATTATATATAAATGTACTTCATCATAACAACCCTAGTTACAAAATAAAAATAACAATATGTAAATCTATGTACAATCAAGCTATCACTCCGAATCGAGATGCATGTCAGCCTAGGCTCCCGAACCTGTGTTGGAACGTCATCAAGGGACACACCCTATACAATAAAGTGCGTGTAAAACATTTATTACTACACAAAAGTGACATACATATGCATGCATAATTAATCTTAAACAATTAATTACCTTTCCTTTGTCTACACATAAAGAAGGAACCCCCTCGTGCCCCCCACTAACATCAGCTGATACCTGTAAGAGTATAATAAGATTACAACATATTAGTAATTGTATGAATTATATTTCTCTAATTGATAGATATTTAAGCATGTACCAAATGATATAAAAATAACTAATGGATACATAATTTATAATAAACTGTATAGGTGTTAAGGCCAAATGAAATGGCCGAAAGTGTGGAGTCATCCACCTATCTCAACTCCTCCTATGTCATTGACTGAACATAAACAGTCCAAATATATATACATAAGTGCATGTAGTCATTAAAAATAATATAAATAAATAAATTATTTTAAAATTAAATAATTCATGTGAAAAATTTATTTATAATGTTTACTCTTACCATATCAATAGGACTCCATGGCGCTACGTACCCCTCCTCGGTACTCTCATAAGACATAGATGATACATGAGGTGTTACAGCCTTTGTAGCTGCATCTCTTATATCCTCCTCATCAATAACATACTGATATGTATCAACATTAGTAAGCGGTCTGAGGCAAAAATTCTTGCACATAATGCAAGTATGGGGCACATATACATGTGAACTGCTGCCAAATGTTGATGCACCAGCATCATCCACACCAAGAGGCAACAATGACCTGGTATGCACGATCAACTGATCACTCAACATGTGAATGGCCCTAATACTCTATGAGGTAGGCTCTGCAATGATATTGAGATGTTGCACTAGAGGAGGGGTGCAACATCAGTGGGGGGACAAAGGTAGTGGCCTTTTTTCCCTTGTAAAATGGCCTAGTCTGAGGAGCTCCTCTACCTATGCCCATTTTGGGCCTCATGCTCCAATAATTTACATTGTGACCAAGCACAAACTCAACATACAATTTTTTTATAAAATAGAAAGGGAGCTCCAAATTTCTATGGGGTGGTTTATCAAAAACCATCCACCAATGATCCCAAAACTATGTATGCATTGCATCATTTGTACACCATTTAATTGATAATTTAGGCTTTTGGGGGTCAACTTTTAATCTAGTTTTATGATTCACAAAGAAAAACAATATATCTTATTTAGTTATATTAAGGGCCGCAACCCCATCATGGTCAAGCCCGTCATCAATTTGGGCATGCATATCATCATGCCAATGAAGAGAAGCATTATGTTGTCTCGTAATTGTGTCAACATTTTCAACAATAGTATTTAGGGTGCCAATCATGGGACCTAATGTAGGTATATTCTGATATGTGTTTTGGAAACCTCGTATAGTGTTCAAATTATCTTGTATCAAATCCTCTAAAGATCGAGGGTTTTGAAGTGGTTCAGGATTGTTTTGGGGATCATTATTTGGTGCGAGAGGGTTATTTTCTTCATTGTTGTCAGCCATGCCTGATTAAATAAAAAATAAATATACATTTTAATTTGATTTCATATATTATTAAAAAATAAATACAAAACCCTATTTCAACCAAAAAACTACATTTAACATCAAAATGAAATTAATTAATCAAAATATACAAAGAATTTACTTACCGTATATACTAAGGAGTCAAATTTGTTGTTAGATAAATTAGGTACCCGAAAAAATTTATTATAAGATATATAGAGCCATTTTCCAATCCTAAACAATGAGAGAAATGAGGAAAACAACTCATGGGTTTTATATTTATGCCATAGATTTTGGGTACCCAATATTTTTGGGTACCCAATATTTTTGGGTACCTAATTAGGCTTGTGCTTTGGTGCTAGGTTTTCTCAAGTGTACTAACACCCAGGCCTACTAAAAAGTTAACAAACATTTTCATGCACATTCGTATGAGTGAAAAGTGAATTTTTTTTCACATCGCCACTTTTTGGCCCCTCATGATCTTGCACATACCCATTAATTCATCCATAGATGCCACAGAACCATTAGATATTCCTCTAAACCATTCCCTAACATCTTCTAATAAAGATTGAACAAAAAGCTTCATTAGGAAATCTTCATGATTAATATTCAGATCATCTATGATATCAATAAACTTTCTCAAATGTACTTCACAAGAAATAGCATTATTTCCTAAAAATGTTCAGATTTTTTCCCCAATATCATTTGGTATTGTATTAGGGTATCAAGGAATACCAATAAAAGTAAATTGTTTGTACCTTTCTGGATGCAATGGTTTCCTTTGAAATTTATCATCATCCTAGAAAGTTTCAGCTTTGGCTTTTGAATTTGTACTACTTTCAGCACCAATATAAGAATATCTAGAAGATTGCAAGAAATCAATCTTCTTCTTCATCTCTAAAGTGGCATCCCCAGCTTCTTCCTTTTCCAGCATTTTAGCCATGGTTTCTTTCTCCCTTTTTGATCTCTCAAGATCAATATCTAATTTAGACATTTGTTCTGTTGGAACTTTGTGAGTTTTTGGTTCATCTACTTCACTTCCAGTCACCTTCTTTTTTCCTTTATCTCTAGAATCTTGAGAAACAAAATTTTTGTGAGTGACTAGTGTCTCTTGATCTCTACAAGACCTTTCAACATTCTTTGTTTCTTGATATCTTAATGATCTTCTTCTAAATTTATCAACATTTCTTTGATGTTTTTTAAAAAAAATTAATCTTTTTCTCTCTTCTTTTGTTGAATAATGGCCAATTGCCTTATTAAGACTCTTTCTTCTTCAACAAAATCATCAGAAGGAAATTTAGAATCTGAACTAATAGTATCAGTCCCTTCTCTTTCACTAGAAGTACTAGTAATTTTATATGTTTCTAATCCTAGGTTAGCGGCTTCTTCATATTATGAGGTTTTCCCCTCATGACTGGATTGGATTGCATCTTTTCTTCTAGTGTTGTCTTCTTATTTTATTGGAGATGAGTCATTTATATTAGCTTGGTTTTTCTTTTCCCTCCAAGACATTTTAGTCCTAGAAGTGGTTGGAATTCCACTGTCCAACTCAACTTTAGGATTATCTCTCACTCTTGATCTTGTATTCATATTGAGAAGGATGTGTATAAAACTTGAAATTTACTTAGCACTGATTACAAAGATTTTCTTTGAGAATTTCCACCCAAAAAATGTTGGGAAAAATACAACATAACCAAATATAAATACTATAAGAGTGGCTTAGATAGGAAAACTCAACTGTAAAATTGATTTAACTCTTAAATCACTAGATATATTTTGAATTTGTCTAATAAAAACTTTTATTCCCTAGTAGAGTTGCCAATTTGTTAGGTCTTTTTCTTGCAGGTTCCTAATACAGTATAAATGCTTAAATCTTATACTTCCAATTTAAAACTCACGCAAGACAAAGCCTAATTGATGAGGACTAGTTCCTCCTTCTACTTTGAGATCCAAAGAATCAGGCAGGTGTACCTTCAAATGATTACTAATTCTCAGTATCTATTATAGTGGATTAGGGCTTTCACTAATTGGCTAGTTGTATTTTACTGTATCAATTGATGAAACACCTTGAAAATGACAATAATTAACTTAATACAGAGCTTCAAAAGCCAAATTATGATCTTGACAATAAAAAATATCAGTGAGATAAGGATTCTGGTGCAGTGCACCCATGACTGTCACTGATTGACTGCCATCTTACAAGTTTTATGTTTGTCGTAAAGGGATTTATCTTAGAAGATCATCCTATTTTGGTTTTGGAACCATGAGTGTGTGGTCAAGGATCTCTTAGGCAATCTTATGAGCTTAGAGATGCCTTAGTCCATTTGGATCACCTAGTTAGGCTTATGTTTCTTTAAGCATGTTTCTATGTTTTTAGATTCCTTAGTGTTAAATCCTTTGGATCCATGTCATTTTAGGAATTTCATGTCAATTTGATAGGTTCGGATTCATTCCAAAAGTCTTCGAGTGCAAAAAGACAAGATTTTTCCAAATGTTGCAAAGTTGTCAAAAAGTTGCTTGAAAGTTGCAAGATGGAATCCCAATAGTCACAGGGATTTTTTGATCAATCTAACTTCACATTTGAAGTGTTTTTAAGTGCTTACTTCGAACCTACATGGTTACAGGTTTTGTATTGAAACTTTGATGCATGGGGAATGGAATATGATGAGTTTTTCTAAGCAATTCTGAGCTGTACAACCGTATCTAATGTGAACTTGGGAAACCAATTTGATGTTTTGAAATTATTATGTGTTAGTGCTACTTTCCAATTGGTTAGAAGTCATTTATTTTTGATTTGATAGGTTTTTGTTTCAATTTCCAAAAAGCAGTCTAGGAAAGAGCTTATTTCAAGCACAGTTTGCAAATGGAGTCCTAACTTGCATTATGTCAGGTGGATTTCTCCAAGATCCTAGAAAAATAAAGTTAGGATGGTGTATTTAAAGATTCTAAAATCTTAGGAGATGTCTCAAAGGGAAAATCCTTCATGCATCAAGCCCTACGCTGAATATCTCAATGTATTCAACCTAGAATGAAGGAGAAGGGAGTGTTATGTTTGTTAGAGAGTTTTCTTGAGTGAACTAGGAGTGGATTTGAGTTTTAGGGAGTTATTTGAAGACATATGAAGCACCTTTTCAATCCCATGCACCCAATTTCTAGTACTTGCCTTGAAATCCAAGCCTAATTAGGCCAATTAGGTCGGCAAACTTTGTGAGTGTTGGGTGTTGCTGGAGTGGAGATAGAGCCTATGGATTTGGGGTTTGACCTAAATTCTAAAAGGGTATCTAGATATATCCTTATTTTTCTAGAAGGTGATCAGGAGGAAAAGTTAATTTAGAAAAATCTCCTGGATAGTACTACAAGGAATTTTAGGATAGTCCTAGACAAGTATTGTACAAGAGTTGGAGGGATGAACCAAAGGGAAATTCTTAGTTCTTAGGATACAAGGAAGGTGTCCCAATATTTATTTTTCTTTAGAGAAGTCAATCATGAAGACTTCTAGTTTGAGGCTTGAAATAGGGAAAGTGTCCCTAAAGCTCAAAAGTACAAGATATTAAATTTGATTGTATTCAATTAGGAAGAGTGGATAAGTTGTTATACCACCTTAAATAGGTGGAAGAAATTGTGTATTAAAGGATCTAGGATCCTAGGAGGCTATAAATTGAATTGAGTGTCTCATTGGAGACAAAGGAGGAAGACCGGACTTCTTGCTTACACCTCTACATTAGGTGGTATCAAAGACTAGAAAAGCTCTTGGGAATAAGAATGGAAGAGAAGACTGATGATAGTGATGGAGAGATCCCTATGAGGGTAACAAACATGGAGCTAGCCAAGATTTTGAGGGAGTAGGAAGCTAAGAATAAGAAGATGGAAGCAGAAATAGAGAAATTGAAGAGTTCTCATATAAGTAGGACTAATGGTGATGATTCAGAATCAGATAAAGAAGAAGAAGAGGAGACTATGATAGAGAGGACAAGGGTTCCAGAAGAGAAAAGGATCTTAGAACCTTTAGAGAGAGTGGGTAGGAGAGATAAAAAACCATACCTACCAATGTTTATGGGAAAGATAGAACCTGAGGAATGTATGGATTGGGTGGAGGCCCTAGAAAATTATTTTGAATGTGAGGATGTCCCTATCTCATAGAGAACAAAGACTGCCAAGTCTAAAATGAAAGGACTATCAATGAGTTGGTGGAACTTCCTACAAAGGGAGAGGGTACAGAAAGAAAAGAACCCTATAACCACATGGAAGAATATGTTAAGATAATTCAAGAAACAATTTGTTCCTGAAGACTATGAGGTAACTCTACATAAGAAGTTACAAAATTTGAAGAAGAAGGGTCTTGATGTGGGATCTTACACTAATGAATTCCACAAGATCTCTACGAAGACCAAGACCCCTGAAAGTGAGAAACAAAAACTTTCTAGATACATGAATGGGCTTAAATACAGTATTTAGGATGAACTAAGTTTGTTTTGTCCCCAATATTTACACTAGTGCTATCATATGGCTATGAATATTGAAGAGAAACAAAAGAGGAGAGGAGAACAGAGAAATAGAGGAAGGGGAAATGGTTTCAGAGGCAGAGGAAGGTTTCAATGAAGAGGATCATCTCCAAGACCACAGGGAGAATCCAATCACCAAGAGTATGACAGAGAGAAGAATCACAGAGGTAATTTCAGAGGGGGTAGGGTAAATAGTAGAGGAAGGTCAGGAGGTAGAAGTAACTCCACATTCACTGGAAAGTGTTTATCTTGCAATAAGGTTGGTCACCAATCTTTTAGATACCCAAACAAGGCCAGTACATCAGGAGGATATTGAAGAGTCCAACTCACCCAAGATGAGGACTGTCAAAGCATGAATTCCTATCACACCACCACATCCAGACCTGCAAACTTTGAGAAAGGAGAATGCATAATGTTCAATAGGACACTTTTGAAGATTCCAACTCCCAAGGAGCCTCCACAAAGGAAGAGTCTATTCTGAACTCACTGCAAGGTACTTGGTAAATTTGTAAATTTATTATTGATTATGGTTCCATAGAGAATTTAGTTTCTAATGCAATGATAGATAAGATTAGTTTGAAGAAAATACCCCACCCAAGCCCTTATAAAGTATCTTGGCTTGATAAAGACCCACAAACTTTGGTATTGAGCAATGTTGGGTAGAGTTTCAAGTAGGAGAATATAAAGATAAAGTATTGTGTGAAGTTGTAAATATGGATGCATGTCATCTTCTCCTAGGAAGGCCTTGGAAATATGATGTTGATTCTCAACATAGGGGTAAGAAAAATGTATATAATTTAAGAAAGAATGGGATTAGTTACACTATGACACCCCTCCTTGATTCTGAGCAAGACAAAGCTTTAACAAACAGTGTTACCTTAGTAGGAGAGAAGGAATTTTTGAAATTCGTCAAGGAAAGAGATGCACCTTGTTTTTTCATCATAGTAAAGCCCAAAATAGAGCCTAAAAGGATACAAAAGGGTCAAGAACCTCAGAGAAGTGTTGGCCCCAAAGAAGTACAAGATTTTTTGAACAAATACAAAGGAATAGATGGAGACAAGAGCACTGATGTTTTTCCACCATAGAGGGCTATTAGCCATTGTATAGACCTCATACCTAGTTCTAACTTTCTAAAGAAGGTTTCTTACAAGTTTACCCTTGACCAAAATGTAGAAGTTGCAAGATAGATTCAAGAATTGATGGAGAAAGGTTTCATTAGGAAGAGAATAAGCCCGTGTGTAGTCCTTGCAGTCTTAGCACCTAAGAAAGAGGGTACATGGAGGTTATGTACTAACTCTAGAGCCATCAATAGGATAACCATCAGATATAAATTTCCTATGCCAAGGATATAATATCTCATGGACTGTCTAGGGGGAGAAAAATACTATTCAAAAATTCATCCAAAGAGTGGGTATCATCAAATTAGGATCAGAGAAGGCAATGAGTGGAAGAAAAATTTCAAAACCAATGAGGGATTTTTTGAATGGGTAGTAATTCCCTTTGGTATCTCTAATTATCCTATTACTTTTATGAGATTGATAAATGAGGTCCTTAAGCCTTTCATAAATCACTTTGTAGTTGTTTGTTTAGATGACATATTAATCTTTAATAAAGATAAAGAGGAGCATTTGATACATCTAGATATGGTAATGAAGAGGCTACATGAATAAAAGTTGAGGATAAATTTGGAAAAATGTGTGTTTATGCAAGAGGAACTGATATTTCTTGGCTTTGTCATCTCCAAGGGAAATTTGACAATGGATCCTTCCAAGCTTGAATATATAGTTAATTGGCCCACTCCAAAATATTTCAGTGAGCTCAAAAGTGGCCATGGGATAGAAAAATTCTATAGGAAGTTTGTGAATAATTTCATTGGGGTGAGTGCGCCAATGATAGACACTATCAAAGGGGGAATTAAATGCAAGTTTGTATGGACTAATGTTGTAGACAAATCGTTTGAATATTTGAAGACAGGAGTTTTTCAACAGCCTATCTTAACTCTCCCTGATTTTCACAAGGTGTTTACCATAGAATGTGATTCTAGTAAGAGAGCTATTGGGGGTATTCTCAGTCAAGAAGGGAGACCTATGGCATTCTTTAATAAAAATATTAATGAAGCTAAGTAGAAGTACTCTAGATATGATTCGAAGATGTATGATATGGTCCAATCACTGAGAAAGTGGAGGCATTACTTATTGCCAAAAGAATTTTTTGTATTTATTGACAATCATGCTTTGATTTTTCTTAATAGACAGGAGAAACTGAACCATAGACACCTCAAGTGGATGGAGTACTTGAAAGAATTCACTTTCACCATAAAGCATAAAAAAGGGAGTATCTAACAAGGTAGTTGATGCATTGATCAGAAGGAATTTTTCTATATAAGAAGTGTCCTTGGAAAGTGAAGGTATCTCTATTCTCAAGGACATATATGCCAATGATGCAGACTTGAAAGAAATTTACCAAGTTTGTTTGGAACTAGGATATATATATCACCCTAAATTTGTAGAATATATGATTCAAGAAGGATTGTTGTTTAAAGGGAATCAATTGTGCATCCTTGATTGTTCTGTGAGGGAGAACATCATAAAAGAGAAGAATTGTGGATGTATATCATATAAGTTTGGTCTTGACAAGACACTTGAGATAGTAAGAAGATTCTACTTCTGGCCCAAGATGCAGACTGAGATAAGGATATTTGTGAAGTGTTGTCTAGTTTGTCAAAAAGAGAAAGGCACCAATTAAAATGCAGGATTGTACATACCATTAACCATCCCTAACAAACCTTGGGAATCCATCAACATGAATTTTGTATTGGGTTCTCCAAGGACAAAGGAAAGCTATGACATTGTTTATATGTTTGTAGATATATTCTCCAAGATGGCACACTTAGTACCATGTAAGAATACACATGATGCCTCAAGTATTGGAGGTATATTCTTCAAGGAGATTGTGATACTCCATGGTTTTCCACTTACCATTGTTTCAGATAGAGACCCCAAGTTTGTGGGACATTTTTGGTGTACCCTATGCAAAAGACTTGGAAAAAACCTAGCCATGTCATATGCCTATAATGCTCAATCAGATGGATAGACTGAGGTCATTAATAGGTCTCTAGGAAACTTGCTAAGATTCTAGAAAAAGGAGTATGGAGTGGCATGGGATTCAATCCTTCCACAAGTAGAGTTCTCCTATAATGACTTTATCAATAGAATTTCAGGACTCAGTCCTTTCCAAATTGTTTATGGATCACTTCCTAGGGGTGTCTTGGAGCTAAGAAACATTTAATATTTTGGCATGAGGAGTTCCCAAGATGAGGATTTTGTAGAGGTAATGAATAATATTCATCAGCAAGTGAAGGACAGACTGCAAAAAAGCTCTTAGAAGTATAAACAAGAAGAAGATTCCAAGAGGAGAGATGTGCAATTCAAAGTTGGAGACATGGTTATGATCCACCTAAAGAAGGAAAGAATACCCAAGGAAAAGTACACCAAACTGATGATGAAAAAAGATAGGCCCTTTGAGAATCTTGTAGAAATATGGAAATAATACATACAGAATTGAATTACCTTCAACTATTGGTTTACTCCCCATTTTCAATGTAGTGGACCTACATCCATACAAAGGTCTTGTTACTGATGTCTCCATTGTAATTACTCAAGATCTCTCACAGGACAAGGAGATACAAGATCTACCAAAAACACCAACACAAGAGATTGACTATATACTAGACAAGAGGATAGTCAAACAAACTTGGAGATCCACCTTCTATGAATATCTAGTCAAATGGAAACACCATTTAGTAGAGGATGCTACTTGGTTGACACCTGAGGATATCAAGAAGACTGGTTTCAATCTAAAAGATCTCCCAACTCAAGGGACTTGAGTTGTTTTTGTCTTAGGGAGTTTATGAAATGTAATTGATTTAATGTTTGAAGATGTTAAGTTGATCACTGAAATACAAAAGGATAATGCAAGACATTAAATCAGTTAATAGATTGTATTGTCATTAATTTCAACTTGATATAATCTAATCGGTTATAATCAAAGTGTCAAAGACTTCATAGAATCAAAGATAAGAATATTATGATTTCAGTAATGCATAAAAGATAAGAATTCACAATATGACTTCAAACACTAATGGTTAGTGGACACCCATAGATAGAGATCACCTAAAGTCAAGTTACAGTGATGCCCAAGAAAGAACACCAACGAGAATTACTAACGAGTAGAATCACAAGCATAATCAATGGCTAGAAACATAGTAAAAACTGATGGAGAAGCCCGAGGGGAACCAGAGTGTTGACCGAAGCTATCAAAGAGTTAAACACCAAAATTAACTTGAGCTCAGAAATGGAAAAATATCTAGCTTAAAGAGATAAATATAGACTTAACTGGTAGTTATCTTTATTTTAATCCACAAGATAAAGCCAGAGATAAGTAATGGATTTAAAGTTATTTTTTCTAGTTGGCAAGAAGATCTCTACGAGATAAAATATGAGTTTTGCTTTAAATCTAATTGGAAAGAATTGTGGATCACACCAAGATAAATAAAGTCTAGAACCTAAAAATGGTGATATCATGTCTATAAAGAGATAACTCAATTCATTACATATTTTGTTGGGTGAATGAATGAAAAGAGGATGTTGAAGAGAAACTGATGAAGAGCAACTTCATACAATCCTGAACAATCAAGTTGAAGAAAGAGCTAAATTTTTCCGCGAACACTGAGCAACAAAGCACAACATCACCGAGCAGAATCAAAGTGGAGCAAAGGTCTAAACATAGATATATAATTGATCAAAATAGTTTTATGAGATTATAATATATCTGAAAATATGCAAGTATAAGTTATATATGTGAACATATCATACTGTTTCAGTTTAATCATTGATTCATAAAGTCTCTTAGCTGAGAGATATTTAAAGATCCTTTCTATATTGAGATACATCCCAAGGAGTATCAAAAAGTTTAATAATGAAGATAGCATGAGATTCCAGATACCTATTGATAGGCCAAGTGAGTGTTTGATCAAGAAAGGTAGCATAGAGATGCTCGATATCAAGTGACAGACTAAAATTTTAAATCCTCTAACAAGGTCACATCTAATAGTGTGTTTGTAACCTTTAATAGGGTTGGCTCTTCATTGAGCTCACTTCAGAAAAGTGAAAATTTTGGGTTACCATTCCCAAGTATTTTTTCCCTTAACAGGGTTTCCACATTACAAATCCATGTGTCAATGTGTTTATGAGTCATTACTTTAGTGTTTTTCATTACACATAACTTAGTTGGATTGATCGATATACTCTAGATAATTTACTGTCTTTCGGTAAATTAACAGACTACTATTCGATAAACAAATAGTAGAAATTTTAACAAAGCATTCTGAGCAGTAGTAATTTGATAAAAGTATTTAAAGGAATTCATCTTATAGGACTAAAGATAACTAGAGGCTTAATATTGTGGTACTAATTTTTTGGGTTGATTATTGTAATATTTTTTAGGCCACTGATTCACCCCGTCTCAGTTATTACTAACAATTGGTATCAGAGATTGTGTATTTAGAAAGGGAGTTTAACAACTCAAGCAAAAGATCACAAGATGAACAGATGAGATGTGCCCAAGTTGAATAAAGACAACTCTGCATCATGGCAAATCAGAATAAGACTCCAACTATCAGGTATTGGAAATGATATTGTTAAATACTTAGATATTGAATATGTGTTTCCTATAGGACCTCACACTCTTGAGCAATTAAGAGTAAAACATGAGCATAATTGCATGATGATAGAACTTGCATCATCACTCTCTGATGTTGAGTTTGAAGATGTCAAAACCTGCACCTCTGCAAAGAAAATGTGGGATAATTTGAAGCTTGTACATGGAGGAGATGCTAATGTACTAAGAGTAAAGGCAAAAAAACTAAGAGGGAGGTTTGATTACCTAAGGATGAAAGAAGGAGAAAACATCACTTAGTATAGGTGCAAAATCAATGAGGTAGTAAATGCTATCCGAGGAGTTGGAGGTGTACTTGAAGAGGAGACAGTGGTAAGTAAAATCTTAAGACTCTTATTACTTGTATATGTTATTTGAGTTTTTGCTATTCAAGAAATGAGAGAAGTTGCAAATAATACAATTACTCTAGATAGTATGATTGGTAGACTAATCTCATTTGAGATGAATAACTTTGACAATAGTGTCTTACCATCTCATATAGAATCTGCATTCAAATCTTCTTTAAATATAATTAACTCAACTCATAGACATGTTGTTAGACATGACAGTGATAGTGATAATGAGGATCAAGTACTTTATGAGATTGAAGCACTAATGGCCAGAAGATTATAGAAAGGCAAAGGTAGAGACAAAGGTAAATTACCACTTGTATGTTTCAATTGTAAATAAGTTGGACACTTTGCTGCAAGATGTCCAAACTGAAGAAAATATGATAAAGGAAATGATAGATCAAATGAGAAGAAGTTTGATAGAGGTGATAACAGAGATTACCAGAGCTAATGACAATCTGAAAAAAGAGATACTTGAGACTACAAGGATAAAGGGAAGAAAGATTGTTACCTAGCTAAGAACAGAGCTGATGAAACTAACACCGAATTAGAAGAAGACATCGAGATGGTATTTGTAGCCATGAAGGATGATTTAGATGAAGATGAAGAAAGGTATGTAGAAAATGCACTCATATCTAAAGTTAGTAAAAATGATGTCTAGATCATAGATAGTGGCTGAACTCACCATATCATCAGTGATAAAAAAAAATTTGATACTTTTGAATACTATAATGGTGGTTCAGTGAGAATGGGAAATGATACACCTTGTCCAGTTGAAGGTAAGGGAACCATAATGTTGAATAACTTGATAAAATGTGAAAATGATTACTGGGTAAAAGGACTAAATTATAATTTTTTAAGTATTTCATAGCTAAACAATTCAGGTCACAAAGTAGCATTTGAAAATAAGAAGGCAAAAATTTACAATGAATCAGGAAGATTGATTGGTACTGGTGAGTAGACAAAAGGTAACATTTTCTATCTTGATGACACTAACACCACTTGTTTAATGGCTAGAAACGAAGGCATATGGTTGTGGCACAAAAGATTGTGTCATGTGAACTTTGACAACATGATAAAGACAAGAAATAAAAAAGAATGTCAGAGGCTTACCGAGCATGACTAAACCCGAGCATATCATGTGCAAGAATTGTCAAAAATGTAAGATGATAAATTCTAGTTTCAAGAGTAAAACCCATACATCTAATGCAATTCTAGAATTATTCCATACAGATATATGTGGACCCATGAGGACAAAGAGATACTATGGAGATGGGTATTTTATTCTCTTCGTTGATGATTATTCTAGAATGATGACAGTCATGTTCTTAAAAGATAAATCAGAAGCATTTAAAATGTTTAAATGGTATAAAGCAATGGTAGAAAGACAAAGTGTCAGATAGAGGAGGTGAATTTACTTCAAAAGAATTCACTAACTATTGCAATGAGCATGGAATTAAAAGATGAGTTTCTACACCGAGAACACCACAGTAGAATTTAATTGCTGAAAGGAGAAACAAATCTATTATTGACTGTGAAAGAGCATTAATGATTGAGAAAAGCATCACTCAAACTTTTTGGAGGGAAGATGTCAGTACTATTGTCTACACATTAAATAGAGCGTTGGTACTCCTAAATTCAGAACAAATTTGGAGTGACCATGTGAAATTTTTCAGTTGAGCAAAAGTGAATACCCTTGAAAAATTGTGTAAGAAGGCTCAGTCAGAGTGATTGAAAAGGTACCCGGATGATTTTTATGAGATAAAAATTTGGAAGAGGCTTTAATGCCTTTCATTTGATGTATGCAGTGGGTCCCAGCTCCTGAGTTCCAGTTCTGACATGTTTAGGGAGTAGTCATTTTGAGGGGGTCACCTAATTCTGCATTTTGCCAATGTGTCATTTTGCTGTCCGGAGCCTACTTTGCCTCTGAGTATCTTACACCTCGTTGAATTTCATAAGCCATCACTTTGGGCATGTTTAGCATGCATATCAGAGAGCTTAAGTTTCAGATCTCAGGTCATTCCGAACCCATTTGATAAGTTTTCATACTTCCCAAAGTTGGTTGTTCATGAACTGTTTGCATTTTTGTCCTGCCTAAAAATCTGAATAGCCCATTTTGACATATTATAACTTTTGACCAGTTCACCCAATTGAGAAAATTCATTTTGTACTATGTTCCAGTGGTCACACACTCCATATTTTCCAGTCTGCAGATCTTTATGAAATCAGATGATAAGTTTTCAAGAACCATTCTGATAGTGATTAAATTTGATTTCCTGTGTATTCAAGTGCAGAATTGCTAAGTGACCTACTTTGAGGTCTTGAAAGTCTATACCCGGGTGAAAATTTTGGATAATTGAGGTTTCCCTCATATTGTAAACATAGGAGTCTACCTACCTGAAAATTTATAGACTCCTACCAATCTGTTTGACCAAGTTTCCAGGCTCACTCCATTTGCAATTTTCACAAAGTGTGTTCAGTTCTACAAAGTGTGTTTTTCTGAAAATCCAAATGCCCTACTTTGCCAGTGAATAACTTTTGGCCGGTTGATTATTTTGATGAATTTATTTTTGCATTGTCTTCCAAAGCTGACATACTACTTCCAGTTCAGATTTGAGCCCCCTATTAATCCATTTGTCAGCCTTTTAAAATCAATTATGGTGATTAAAAATCATTTTTTGACAGTATGTTTGCAGGAATAGAATAAAAATGGAAATTTCAAAGGTTAATATCTTTTGACTCAGGCACAGTCATGAGATTCCATTTTGGGTAATGATAGTTTATAGATCAGAGAATGTTCCTGTCAGAGGGCAAGGTCTGATCAAATCATTATGTCAATTTTCAAAGACAGTTCTGGAGGCCAGTTGCCGTAATTGTGATCAACCTGCATAAGTTTCAGAGTGGTTATAAAGACCACCGGTTTGTTTTCAATCTCTGAAATTTAAGATTTAGATAGGAGGCAACATTGTAAGAGGGTTTCAAGTGATGCAAAGCAATAATCAATGTCATCCACCATTCAACATTCTGTCGGATTGTCCACATGACAGGGTTGTGTTTTAAATGTCGGTTGCATCCTCATTGTGCATAGCTAACAACTACAATGTCAAAGTGATACATTTGAAATTTGAAAATCAAATTAATCAGCATGGTGTCTTGCACTATCAAGAAGTGACTAGTGGAGCGTGTTTTATGTTTCAAGGAACATTAAAACAATGATAAGCATATGCAAAGTATTTCTCATGCACTGTTTAAGAGAGGCATGTATATTTTTTTCAAAAAAAGAGTATGACTATTTCACTACCTTGCAAAGTAGTGAGGCAATGCTTCAAACATGAATTATCTTCCAATGCATTATGTGCTAGTCTGTGTTTCTTTTTGAAGGCTATACTGTGAAATCCAGCCAATGGAAATTTTTAAATCAGTTTTCTATGGGACATTTCATATGCCATAAAGGAAAAGAGGAAAATTTCATTGCATTACAATGAGGCATTTAGGAGTAAGCTTGCGCTATATTTAAGGGGTAGTATTAATGTATTCACTTGCTATCATTTAGCGCAGCTGTAGATTGGGGGAGATTTAACCATTATAAAATACAAACAAGGTGCCAGTTTGTTGTGCAAATAGTGGGTGTTTCCAAATTTTAAAGATTTCAATTTAATGATTACTTTGCAAATGAGCTTTGTCAGTGGTCTGCGCTGCCAAAGAAGTATGAGTGCTGCAATCCCAGCAAATTGCGCATACTAGTATGGAGGGTGTTTTGAATGATTTAATAGCCTTGTCATCTTCCCTCCTTTATCTATGAACATCTGGTGCATTGAATCCCTCTCCACCATCACACTTGCAAATAACATAGCCACCAGTCTGCGCAAGTAGTCAAGGGGGGAATTTTTAGACTTTGAGAATGTTCAGCCCAGCATTGCATTACAATATACATTCAAAGAGAGTATGCGATAGGCATATGGGAGATGTTTGGGGTTTTTAAAAGTTTTTAAAGTAGATTTTGTAGAAGTAGATCCACAGGAAGTGGCGCCCAGGACATAAAAACAAGGTGATGCTTTCCATTTGCAAAGAAACAAAGACATAGATGAGCAGTTTTGCTGAGAAGCCATAGAAATTGAAAAAACTGTGTAGTTGTTTTATCCCACATGGTGTCTGCATTGGCATTTTTTTGGTATTTATATACCAAAACGCAAACATTAGAGGTAAGAATGAAGCCCAGAGGCTCTTGGAAGGTCTTTGAGGGCTGGGGGTCAATTTTCAGAGGCTCTACATAGTGTTTTAGTGCAAAATCCGAAAATGCTTTAAAACTGTAAGATGATATATCCCACATCAACCCCACAGAGGCATAATGAAGACTTTATATACTAAAACACAAACTAATGAATTTGAGGTTGAAAGAGAAGGGTATCTGCGTGTGCACCCTCATTCGACTGCCTCAGTTTCCGTGCCCAAAAATGCAGGTAAGGAAATTTTGACGAAAATGAACAGTGCAAGGTCGCCCAGTTGCCGAATGCCCCAGTCACCCAGTCGGGAGTAAAATCGCAGGTAACCGCCAGACTTCTGAGACCTTGCGACTGACCGCTAGCGGTTAGTCGCACAGTCGCCTGACAGTTTGCAGTTAACCGCTAAAGTTCAGAGACTTGGCGACTAATCGCTAGCGGTTAGTCACCAAGTAGCCAGAGGAGAAAGAAGGTTGTCGCGACATGGAAATGGATGCTGGTCGCTAGGTCGCCAGATGGAGTTAACAGACGGATGCTAGTCGCCAGGTCGCCCAGAAATGAAGGAAGAGTTAAAATTTGCTTGCGAATTTGATTTCTTAGTTTTCGCGTGGTCGCCAGATATGGTTGAGGTTAAAAATGAGTTAAAGTACAGCTTATAACAGCGAATGAGAGCATGCCACGTGTCAAAATTTGGCAATTTCTGGGTAAAATATGCATAAATCTAAGATTTTTAGGATTTTTTAAATGTGCACAGAGATATTTTTAAAGGGGAATTTAATATTTTTATTGCAAATTTTATGTGATCATTCCCGGAGGTTTTTAAAACATTGGAAATCAAATTTTCTCAGGCATGGAAGGATCATATTTGGAATGAGAAAACAATGATTAAATTTGCACAGAATAAAACAAATATGTTTATTTGTTTTTAAAGACTTTCCAGATGCTTGTGGGGAGATATTTATCAGAGGATAAATCAGATTTTCAAAGGGAAATACTATCAGATTTTCAAAGATATTTTGCAGATGAGAATAGATTGGATGGACTTTTTCAGTGGGAGAATGAAGGATATTTGCAAAGGGATAGTATCAGATATTTTCAGACAGATGGACTCAGTTATTAATTGAATATATCAGATATTTTGAAAAGAAGGAATGAGTAAGAATTAGATTTGAGAGAAGGACAGGTGTTTGCTAGATAGAAGATTTAGGGTTTCTTCTCTTCTATATCTTTCTTTCTTTTCTCAGTTGTAAGGGTTCCTCTCCTCTGCTCTGTTCTGGTTTTTTCTAGGTAGGAGTTCAGAACAGGTCCCAATGATGTTGAATATATTGCTATGATGTAATTTTCTCTTCTTGTCTCAGTCTTTTAAGCTTCTTGTCTGGACATGTTGTAACAAAATTTGTTAATGAAATACAGTGTATTTTCTCCTCTTTCATATTTTCTTGTCTCTTTATACTCTGTTTGTGCTCTAGTATGGTTTGTTTGTAAGGCATTCAAAACATAACTGCTATAAGATAGTGTGTCTAATTGCCTGTGAGTTCCTTTCAAGGAGAGGACTAAGTTTCATAAGAAATTTCAGAGAGCAAAGCATTTTGTAAGGATTTGATGCAGTGGTATGAATTTGAGAGGATAGTTTGTAAGGCATTCTATCTCAATTGCATGTAGTTTGCAAGGCACTCTATGGTATCTTCATTAGTTTAGCTCTGTTGTTTCATGTTTTCATTGACTCTTTGCCCAAGGATAGGCACTGGTTGGGGTTTATTATTCAGTTTGTATTCAGTTATCAAGCATAAAAAAACATTCAAGTACATCTTTGTCACTAAATGCATACCTATTGAAAAAGGATTGTGTTAAAGCAACACAGTTCATATTCTTGATTCCTTAGAGAGAGAATCAAAAGGTTAGCCTTCCTTGAGTTCAAACTCATAAAAAGAAGAAGGATAAGCATCCTTATGCCATTTTTATTTGTTATTACAGTCATAAGTATTACCCTATCAAGCTCTGTTTCAGAATTGTTTTCAGTCATCTGAAGGGTGGTATCTGGTTGATATAATCAGAAATATAATGACATAACAGTGAAGACCCAATCCACCATTCGAGGTTTATTTGAAACATAGTGAACTATCTAGGTAATACCTTCCTGAGTATGTGGAGCTCAAAAATGAAGAAGGATATTATCCAATCCTTAGCAATTAGCCTTTCTCTTGTCATAAAGGAGTTTTCATTCAAGTATAATCAGTATACTCTCATTTTAAGGTTGTGGTACAAGAAAAAGTGCTAACAAATTGGCGACTCTGCTGGGGAGTAAGTATACAAATCTTATTAAAGAAATCAGAATTTCTGGAGTAAGTCAATAGTAAGACAGTCATAGACTCATGTTCTACAAAAAGACATATTCCTCAAGTTTTACAAAGTAAGTCAAGTCTGTCCATTTGTTGCTGCAAAGTGTCTGAAAGTTGCAAGTTTCTCCAAGATAGTATCAAAATAATCTCACTAATAGTGAGTGACAACTCTGAGCTCTGATTTACACCAGTGTGCATGTGAAAGAAATATTACAAAGAAGGTGAGCTTGCAGTGACAGTGACAGCAGATGTTTTACATGTTTTGATGTTGATTTAAAGGTGTCTTCAAAGCAGACATGTTTTGCAATAGCTCAAATACATCTAGGTATTTTCAAAAGTTTTTATAATTTTCCTTATCAAGGGATTACAGCACTAAAGAAAAAAGGAATCAGTTAAAAAGAAGTTTACATGTTTCAAGTTTTAGTTGCATCTGTGCAAAATTTAAAAGAAATATGTAAGAGTGGCAGTTTGCAATATTTTTAACTATTGAGATGTCACAATCTTTTAATTGGAGGGGTGGAAATTTGTATGGGGCAATTAGTTTTGCGGGTATCCCCGAATACCCGAATCATATCCCATCAAAGGTTAAGGAGTATGTGCCAAAATTTACTGGTTTTGGAGAACAATCAGCTGAGGATCATTTAGAAAAGTTTTCAGATTTGATTGATGATCATGACATAACACATGAGGATGTACTAATAAATTTATTTGCAATATCTCTAGTCGATAATGCTAGGGAGTGGTTTAAAGATTTACCTCATGATTCAATAGGGTCTATGACTGAAATGGAAGAATGTTTTATTGAACAATATGGTAACAGAGAGGACAATAGTGTTTCTTATGCTATATCCTATGTTGAAGAATCTATGTCACATTCAGATCATGATAAAGAGGATCTTGAGGAGGAACTTATTAAGAAACTATCAGCTATCCAAAAGCAAATGAAAAAAGAAGAGTCCAATAGATAGGCTCAAATCAGAATTGACCAATTAAAATTGGAATTGCTAAACCAAATAGCAATAAGTGATGATGAATCTACTGATTTTGAGTCTGAGATTGTTGAAGAGGTTGATGATAAATATGACAGTGAATCTGAATTTAATGATATTCAAAGTGATAAAGATGAATATATACTTAGGGATGATGAAGAATCTACTGCTGGTGAAGATATTGCTGATTATGATATTGACAGTAAGTTATACGAACAACAAGACAAAGAGGAAGATATATGCAGCCAGCAAGATAACAGTTATGATGCAAACATAAGTGTTTGTAGTGAAGTCATTACACAAGAAGGTATGATTTCAGAGGTTTCACTACAAGACTCCAACAATGAAGAAATTTGCAGCATCATGCAAGAAGACAGTAAAGAGATAAATGAAGAAGATGATTGTTGTTCCCTTCACAGTGAAAAAATTGCAGAGATTTTATATTTTGAATATCTCAGATATTCAGGAAATAGAACCTTTGAACTTTCATGTCCAGCACATATTGATTTTGACAAGGAAAATGAATTACAACATTCTGGTTTTGACATATGTGATACTGTTTCTTCTTGCACTCCTTCTTCATTCAGCTATAATAGAATTCAGTTTGATTTATCATATGATGATGTTTTCAGTGTGATTTCAGATTTAGTAGATGCAGAAAATCTAAGTATTGAAGTGGGTACTGATTTAGAAAATAGTGTGGATTTTGAATCTTGTTTTGATTCTAAGTCTGCCTTTGAACTATTTAATAGTGGACAATCAGTGGCTCAAGTTTCAAAAGAAGAAATTCAATGTGCCGGTATTTTCCCTCCCACCCACCACTTTTCCTTGAGCTTGTTTAATGATGATGAAATGCAAGATGCTCTTATTTTTGATGCTGAGATTATTGCTCCATATCCTAAGATGACTTATCATGTTATATCTGATGAGTTTCCTAAGTTTGATGATCATTTTCCAAATGATGAGGCTTCTCATATTTTGCATGAAGATCAAGGTATGTTTTCTTTTGAGATGCAAATGATGGATGTGAATGAACCTCATAAGGCTTGCCCAAGCAGTATGATGGAAATTGAAAGTTCCCCCTTTCAGTTGAATGGTGAGTTTTTAAGTTGTGGTTTACAGCTGAAAGATGATCAATGTCACAAATATCAAAGTATGTTTTTATCTAACGACCGTGACACATATATGCCACAAATTTTTCATGACGAAAATCTGCCTAATGTTTGTGGAAGATCATATGAAGAATATGCAGATTTGTTGTCATACAATGAGTTGATACATGATGACATTGGATTGGATCAGACAGTTAAGAGTGGCAATGTTATCATATTTTTGAAACATGGGGCAAAGAGCTTTGTGTTTGACAGAGGTAAGAATTGATCTCAGTTTGTGGGGTTTTGGGACTTTTGTAGATAATGTACATATTGTATAGTGGCTTTCCCTTTCAGTTGTGTGTTTGCTTTCAGTTAGAGGTTTTCCCATTTTTGAGAAGAGGAGAAAGAGAAAAAAGATAAAATCTGCTTTTAAAGTTTTGGGGTGGTCTGCTACTCCAGAGATCTGTGGTTCTCAGTATAAACTTGTGTTTAACCATCCTCAGTCAGAGCCACTGTTGGTACTCCTAAATTCGGAACAAATTGGAGTGACCATGTGAAATTTTTCAGTTGAGCAAAAGTGAATACCCTTGAAAAATTATGTAAGAAGGCTCAGTTAGAGTGATTGAAAAGGTGCTCGGATGATTTTTATGAGATACAAATTTGGAAGAGGCTTTAATGTCTTTCATTTGATGTATGCAGTGGGTCCCAGCTCCTGAGTTCCAGTTCTGACATGTTTAGGGAGTAAACATTTTCAGGGGGTCACCTAATTCTACATTTTGCCAATGTGTCATTTTGCTATCTGGAGCCTACTTTGCCTCTGAGTATCTTACACCCGGTTGAATTTCATAAGCCATCACTTTGGGAATGTTTAGCATGCATATCAGAGAGCTTAAGTTTCAGATCTTAGGTCATTCCGAACCCATTTGATAAGTTTTCATACTTCCCAAAGTTGGTTGTTCATGAACTGTCTACATTTTTGTCCTGCCTAGAAATCTGAATAGCCCATTTTGACATATTATAACTTTTGACCAGTTCACCCAATTGAGAAAATTCCTTTTGTACTATGTTCCAGTGGTCACACACTCCATATTTTCCAGTTTGTAGATCTTTATGAAATCAGATGATAAGTTTTCAAGAACCATTCTGACAGTGATTAAATCTGATTTCCTGTGTATTCAAGTGCAGAATTGCTAACTGACCTACTTTGAGGTCTTGAAAGTCTATACCCGGGTGAACATTTTGGATAATTGAGTTGTCCCTCATATTTTAAACATAGGAGTCTACCTACCTAAAAATTTATAGACTCCTACCAATCTGTTTGACCAATTTTCCAGGCTCACTCCATTTGCAATTTTCACAAAGTGTGTTCAGTTCTACAGTGTATTTTTCTGAAAATCCAAATGCCCTACTTTGCCAGTGAATAACTTTTGACCGGTTGATTATTTTGACAAATTTATTTTTGCATTGTCTTGCAAAGCTGACATACTACTTCCAGTTCAGATTTGAGCCCCCTATTAATCCATTTGTCAGCCTTTTAAAATCAATTACGGCGATTAAAAATCATTTTTTGACAATATGTTTGCAGGAATAGAATAAAAATGGCAATTTCAAAGGTTAATATCTTTCGACTCAGGTACATTAATGAGATTCCATTTTGGGGAATGATAGTTTATAGATCAGAGAATGTACCTGTCAGAGGGCAAGGTCTGATCAAATCATTATGTCAGTTTTCAAAGACAGTTCTGGAGGTCAGTTGCCGTAATTGTGATCAAACTGCATAAGTTTCAGAGTGGTTATAAAGACCAACGGTTTGTTTTCAATCTCTGAAATTTAAGATGTAGATAGGAGGCAACATTGTAAGAGGGTTTCAAGTGATGCAAAGCAATAATCAATGTCATCCACCGTTCAGCATTTTGTCAGATTGTCCACATGACAGGGTTGTGTTTTAAATGCCGGTTGCATCCTCATTGTGCATAGCTAACAACTACAATGTCAAAGTGATACATTTGAAATTTGAAAATCAAATTAATCAGCATGGTGTCTTGCACTATCAAGAAGTGACTAGTGGAGGATGTTTTATGTTTCAAGGAACATTAAAACAATGATAAGCAAATGCAAAGTATTTCTCATGCACTGTTTAAGAGGCATGTATATTTTTTTTCAAAAAAATAGTATGGCTATTTCACTACCTTGCAAAGTAGTGAGGCAAGGCTTCAAACATGAATTATCTTCCAATGCATTATGTGCTTGTCTGTGTTTCTTTTTGAAGGCTATACTGTGAAATCCAGCCAGTGGAAATTTTTAAATCAGTTTTCTATGGGACATTTCATATGCCATGAAGGAAAAGAGGAAAATTTCATTGCATTACAATGAGGCATTTAGGAGTAAGCTTGCGCTATGTTTAAGGGGTAGTATTAATGTATTCACTTGCTATCATTTAGCACAGTTGCAGATTGGGGGAGATTTAACCATTATAAAATACAAACAAGGTGCCAGTTTGCTGCGCAAATAGTGGGTGTTTCCAGATTTTAAAGCTTTCAATTTAATGATTACTTTGCAAATGAGCATTGTCAGTGGTCTGCGCTGCCGAAGAAGTATGAGGGCTGCAATCCCAGCAGATTGCGCAAACTAGTATGGAGGGTGTTTTGAATGATTTAATAGCCTTGTCATCTTCCCTCCTTTATCTATGAACATCTGGTGCATTGAATTCCTCTCCACCATCACACTTGAAAATAACATAGCCATCAGTCTGTGCAAGTAGTCAAGGGGGGAATTTGTAGACTTTGAGAATGTTCAGCCCAGCATTGCATTACAATATACATTCACAGAGAGTATGCGATAGGCATATGGGAGATGTTTGGGGTTTTTAAAAGTTTTTAAAGAAGATTTTGCAGAAGTAGATCCACAGGAAGTGGCGTCCAGGACATAAAAACAAGGTGATGCTTTCCATTTGCAAAGAAACAAAGACATAGATGAGCAGTTTTGCTAAGAAGCCATAGAAATTGAAAAAATTGTGTATTTGTTTTATCCCACATGGTCTCTGCAGTGGCATTCTTTTGGTATTTATATACCAAAATGCAAACATTAGAGGTAAGAATGAAGCCCAGAGGCTCTTGGAAGGTCTTTGAGGGTTGGGGGTCGATTTTCAGAGGCTCTACACAGTGTTTTAGTGCAAAATCTGAAAATGCTTTAAAACTGTAAGATGATATATCCCACATCCACCCCACAGAGGCATAATGAAGACTTTATATACTAAAACACAAACTAATGAATTTGAAGTTGAAAGAGAAGGCTATCTGTGCGCGTGCCCTCATCCGACCGCCTTGGTTTCGATGCCTGAAAATGCAGGTAAGGAAATTTTGATGAAAATGAACAGTGCAAGGTCGCCCTGTCACCAAATGCCCCAGTCGCCCAGTTGGGAGTAAAATCGCAGGTAACCGCCAGACTTCCAAGACCTGGCGACTGACCGCTAGCGGTTAGTCGCACAGTCGCCTGACAGTTTGCAGTTAACCGCCGAAGTTCAGAGACTTGGCGACTAACCGCTAGTAGTTAGTCATGAAGTAGCCAGAGGAGAAAGAAGGTTGTCGCGACATGGAAATGGATGCTGGTTGCTAGGTCGCCAGATGGAGTTAACAGATGGATGCTAGTCGTCAGGTCGCCCAGAAATGAAGGAAGAGTTAAAATTTGCTTGCGAATTTGATTTCTTAGTTGTCGTGTGGTCGCCGGATATGGTTGAGGTTAAAATTGAGTTAAAGTACAGCTTATAATAGAGAATGAGAGCATGCCACGTGTCAAAATCTGGCAATTTCTGGGTAAAATATGCATAAATCTGAGATTTTCAGGATTTTTTAAATGTGCACAGAGATATTTTTAAAGGGGAATTTAATAATTTTATTGCAAATTTTATGTGATCATTCCCGGAGGTTTTTAAAACACTGGAAGTCAAATTTTGTCAGGCATGGAAGGATTAGATTTGGAATGAGAAAACAATGATTAAATTTGCACAGAATAAAACAAATATGTTTATTTGTTTTTAAAGACTTTCTAGATGTTTGTGGGGAGATATTTATCAGAGGATAAATCAGATTTTCAAAGGGAAATACTATCAGATTTTCAAAGATATTTTGCAGATGAGATTAGATTGGATGCACTTTTTTAGTGGGAGAATGAAGGAGATTTGCAAAGGGATAATATTAGATATTTTCAGATAGATGGACTCAGTTATTAATTGAATATATCAGATATTTTGAAAAGAAGGAATGAGTAAGAATCAGATTTGAGAGAAGGACAGGTGTTTGCTAGATAGAAGTTTTAGGGTTTCTTCTCTTCTATATCTTTCTTTCTTTTCTCAGTTGTAAGGGTTCCTCTCCTTTGCTCTGTTCTGGTTTTTTCTAGGCAAGAGTTCAGAATAGGTCCCAATGATGTTGAATATATTGTTGTGATGTAATTTTCTCTTCTTGTCTCAGTCTTTTAAGATTCTTGTCTAGACATGTTGTAACAAAATTTGTTAATGAAATACAGTGTATTTGCTCCTCTTTCATATTTTCTTGTCTCTTTATACTCTGTTTGTTCTCTAGTATGGTTTGTTTGTAAGGCATTCAAAACATACCTGCTATAAGATAGTGTGT
>MU227465.1:3701617-3729397 GCA_018584345.1 Thuja plicata | reverse complement strand
CTCAATTGCATGTAGTTTGCAAGGCACTCTACGGTATCTTCATTAGTTTAGCTCTGTTGTTTCATGTTTTCATTGACTCTTTGCCCAAGGATAGGCACTGGTTGGGGTTTATTATTCAGTTTGTATTAAGTTATCAAGCATAAACAAACATTCAAGTACATCTTTGTCACTAAATGCATACCTATTGAAAAAGGATTGTGTTAAAGCAACACAGTTCATATTCTTGATTCCTTAGAGAGAGAATCAAAAGGTTAGCCTTCCTTGAGTTTAAAATCATAAAAAGAAGAAGGATAAGCATCCTTATGCCATTGTTATTTGTTATTACAGTCATAAGTATTACCCTGTCAAGCTCTATTTCAGAATTGTTTTTAGTCATCTGAAGGGTGCTATCTGGTTGATATAATCAGAAATATAATGACATAACAGTGAAGACCCAATCCACCATTCGAGATTTATTTGAAACATAGTGAACTATCTAGGTAATACCTGCCTGAGTATGTGGAGCTCAAAAATGAAGAAGGATATTATCCAATCCTTAGAAATTAGCCTTTCTCTTGTCATAAAGGAGTTTTCATTCAAGTATAATCAGTATACTATCATTTTAAGGTTGTGGTACAAGAAAAAGTGCTAACATAGAGTACAATTGAAGGACAAAAAGAAGACACCCTATGAGATTTGGTATGGTCATACATGCAATGTAAGTTACTTCAGAATCTTTGGTAGTCAATGTTATATATTGAAGAATGATAGAAATGGAAAACTTGACTGTAAAAGTGAAGAAGGTATCTTCCTAGGGTATTCAACCAAAATAAAGGCTTATAAATCTCTTTACAAGTCATCTAAAAAAATCATTGAAAGTGCAAAAAAGAATGATAAGGAAAGAAAAAAGGAACCAGAGGACTACAATAGGTTTGTTTATATAGAACCTGACACTCTACCCGAGCAACAATGTCTCAATCCTGAGCAAAAAAACATTGCACCCGAGCATCAGGCTGCAATTACCAAAAAATAGGATAATCCTGAAGATGATGTTCCAAACAATGGAGATGAGAAGGAAGGTCAATATGATGATTAGAATGATGAACATAGAGCTGAACTAAAAATTGCCAAGTATGTCAGAAGACATCATCCATAGAATCAAATCATAGGAGAGAAGAGGGTTGGAACAAGAACAAGAAGTAAGTCACTAAACACCAGATGTTTACTTTGTGATTTTGAGCCTAAATCTGTTAACAATGCACTTGAGAATGAAGAATGGGTCAGTGCTATGAATGAAGAAATATAATAGATTGAGAAGAACATTACATGGACACTAGTACCGAGACCAGATGAAAAGAATGTTGTCGGTACCAAATGGATATTTAGAAACAAGTTGAATGAGAATGGAGAAGTCACTAGAAACAAAGCAAGATTAGTATGCAAGGGATATGCATAAGAAGAAAGTTTTGATTATGGAGAAACCTTTCCACCCATTGCTAGACTAGGATTTAGAATTTTACTTGCTTATGTTGTATTTAAAGGATTCAAGGTATACTAGATGGATGTCAAATTTGCATTCCTAAATGGAATACTGGAAGAAGAGGTATACATTGAACAGCGAGAAGGGTTTGTTGATCTAGACAAGAGAAACATGGTATGTAGACTACATAAAGCCTTGTATGGATTTAAACAAGCACCAAGAGCCTGGTATGAAAGACTTCACTTATATCTCATTAGCATAAAATTTGTTAGAACAAGTGAAAATAGCAATTTGTACTTAACATAAGATACTGATGGTAATATTATAATTGCTAAAATTTTTGTTGATGATATCATTTTTGGGGGAAATGAATTATTATGCAAATCCTTTGCTAATGAAATGAGAAAGGAATTTGAAATGTCTATTTTTGGGGAGATGAAATTCTTTCTTGGTCTACAATTCTTCAAAAATATGTAGGCATATACATCACTCAGTCCAAATACATAAAGGAAGTGCTGAAGATATTCAAGATGAAAGATTAAAAACTAGTTGGAACACCTATAGCTACCAGATGTAAGATGACAAAAGAAGACAAATCCAATGAGGTAAATCATACCTTATATAGATCAATGATTTGAAAACTAATGTACATTTTTCATACTATACCAGATATAGCACATGTAGTTGGAATAGTTGCAAGATTATCTTCTAATCCCAAAGAATCACATATGACTACTGTCAAGAGAATTTTGAGATATTTGAAGAACACCGAGGACTATAGCTTATGGTATAAAAGAGAAGGAAAATTCAAGCTACAAGTCTACACAGATGTTGATTAGGATGGAAACATTGATGGCCAAAAGAGCATAAGTGGAGGAGTATTCTTCACGGGTGACAGAATTGTCACATGGATCAACAAGAAGCAAGGATGCATCTCTTAGTCTACTGCAGAAGAAAAATATGTGGTTGCTGCTGCAAATTTCTCCAATATTGCATGGATCAAAAAATTGCTAGAAGGTATGAATTTGAATATTCTTGAACTAGTAATTATCTATTGTGATAATACCAGTGCAATAAACATTTCTATAAATCCAATCATGCATGCTAAGACTAAGAATATTGCTATCAAGTATCACTATCTGAGAGAACAAGTGAAAGAAAAGGAAGTGACACTGAAATATGTTCAGTTAAAGAAATAATTAGCTGACATATTTACCAAGCCATTAACGAAGGATACATTTGAGTCCTTGAGAAAGAGACTAGGGGTCCAACCCTTGTCTATCAGTCAATAAGCTGACTAGGAGGTTGCATCAGCCTATACCGAATCTAAAGATCAGTCATGTTGATGCAAACACTGAGATGGATAGAAAAAAATAGATCTATACATAACAAGGTACAACATTGTATTGATGATGGACAGGCAAATTCAAGGAATATATTATGTAAAGGTATGGAACCTGATATAGATGATTTTTTTTTGGCATTGTTGTCAAAGAGAGAGATTGTCTTATTATCATCATCATTAGAAAGATATTATCATAGAGGGAGAGATATGATAAAGGGAAAGATTATCTCATTGAATCACAAGGGATAGATTATGTAATTGATCAGAAAATATAATATCACTATCCATGAAGAGAAGTTTCGGAGAATCAGAAGGAAGAGTTAATCAATATTCTAAAAGAGAGAAATTAATTACATATGAAATATCCATCTAAGGGAGAGAAGTAATGAAGGGAGAGAGTTCAAACAAAGAGAAAGATTTATGTCAAAAGAAAAAAAGAATTATCAAGAAGAGGAACAGTCAAGGTAGAGCACATATTAGAACAAAGGTATCATATGATATACATTTGTTGGTTGTATTTCCAGTTTTTGAGTATGCCCTATAAAATTTTGAGGTTTCTTGTCATACCTATGCTCGAAAGTTTGAAAATCATGTATGAAAATTCTTATATATCTCTGCAAGTAATGTTTTAAGCTGAAAACCTAGTTGAACATGTCAAAAACTCTAAGCCCTAGGATCATTTCTATTCAAAATGAAAAAAAGCCCTAATTTCTCAGTTAAGTTTCTATTTTCGTGTTACCTTTTTCATAGCTTATGTCTGAGTTATTAGCATGTGCTTATTTATTACATTCTGATGATGGTGCTGGACATGCAAATCCTCCATACTACTTCCAACTATGATTATATCCAGTATATCATAAACCAGATGCACCATAGGTTTGTGGATATACAAAACAAAAAGAATCATCCTAAATTTATGGATTATTCAATTCTTCTGCATTTGATCCTATACTACAACTTCCCAGTCATGAATTGTCAATGTCTAAGGCCATAGAGGTTTCATCACAACTAGCCTAACCCTGTAAAATTTTGGTTGAGAGTGTGGAACTATACCTCTAGGGAGAAGGATTTTTGTACTTTCAAAAATTGGATAGTATATCCAATTCTTCAGTGTCTAGGTGTCAACAAGACTAGGCTGCCAGTCAAAGTGATACTATTGCTCAGACCTTGCCAGTATCTTGACAAATGGCTAGGAGACCACAAATGGGGAGATTTTTATTATGAGAAGAATTTCACACTAATGAGGGTGTATGGTTGTACCCACCCTCCACATGTATTTCCATTCCATGTGCCACCAAGAATAACTATAATGGAATTCATAAGACAACTCATTTTGATAGATAAGGAACACCTTGCACCACATAGGAAGGGTAAATTTACCCCAAGGTAGTTCAGAATTTATAATTTTACTATTGTTAAAGGGGCATTAGACCTTGTGAATAATTGGATGAACCATTACAGGATGAATGTAGCCTTATATAGGTATGTTGACACAGAAGGCTTCATCCTTAGTGCAAAAATTTTGCTGACACCAACCATCCCCTACACCAAAGACCATGAAGAATGCATGGAAGAATATTTGACAAGAAATGCTTTGAGGGATGAGGAGGTGGATAAGAGATCTATGAAGTTTAATGAGATTATGGATCTAGAGAGGCAGGTGAAGAGAAAAGGTCTTACTTTTGGGGGATTCTTCCTAGACATGCCTTATTTAAAGAGGCTAGATGCTATGATAAACTTGAATACTCTCTTGTGCAATCAATTAGAGGATGCACTAGTAGTTCTAGAGAAAGGCTATAAGGGGCACTCATCATCAGAATATGATGATGATAGTGATGAATATTCAGTACCTATCCCCCATCCAGTCAATCAAGAAATTGTAGAACAACAAGTTGTTGAGGGAGAAAATATCATTGACCTAACAAAGGTCCCTAAGAAGGAAGTGACAAATGAACCCCCACCCAAGAGACATGAACTAGAAACAGGGGAACCTTCTTAGAAGAAGGAGAAAAAGATAGACAGAATTGCTGCCCTAATAACTATAAATAGGCCTTATTATCACTAGTTGAGAAAGTAGATTAGGGCAAGAAAGAAATTGCAAAAGGATGTGGAAGAAGAGGAAGAGTTACCTCTTAGATCTTGTATAGATGAGAGATTAATACATCAAGATGAATTCCTTAAGGATGACAACTTCATTAGGACAAAGTAATTTAAAGACTTTCTCATCTAGAATAAGCAACTACTAGAAATATTGTTGGAAAGCTACAATGGAAACAATTGTTGTTTTGTCATTAATGTCAAACCTTAACTGGTGAGACTAGTGCTATCTATTTGAGTAACGTATCTATTTATTGATGAAGGAGATTTAACAAGAATACCAAGTGGAATGATTGAGTTATGATAAATCACAAGGGTACTAGATCAGTTGGCACATTGGCAAAGTAATGAGTTGTTTATCTTTTTATGACAGTTGACTAAGAATAGTTTGTGTCGAGCGCTAGTATATGCTGAGTGAAGTCAGTGATGACTGAGCGCCAGTAAATTGCCAAGGAACATAGTGTTGGTCAAGCATAAGTATTTTGATAATTGTTGAGATTTGAGATCTATGGCCAATATAATTGATTCTATTGTGATATATAAAGTTAATTAAGGATAAGCATGATTGATCCACACTATGTAAATGCACGGGTAACTATAATTAATGCATGGATCAAAGATTTAATTAGTGATTGCATTAGAGAATGAAATTAAATGTAAAGATGGAAAGATCCATTGGATCTTACCTAACATAAGATCTACGATATTGATTAAGCAGAAAAATATGTGTTTGACCTAGATGAAGAGGTATAAGATAACCTTATGAGATTATTCATGATGTATGCTAAGTAAGAGTAGTATGCAAGAAGATTGCATAGTTAATTGACTGATTGGCATGATCTAGCAAAGAAGGCTTAACAGAGAACCAGAGAACTGCATGAGTGATTGCTTGATAGATTTCCAAGTAGATCTGAAGATTGAAATTAGAATGGAGGCCACTCAGTGAATAAGCATTAGAGCTGAATTGGATCTGGATTTGCAAAGTAAGTTGTATGTATCATATCACACTTGTTGATTAATTTCTAACCATTGTATTAGTCAAAATCCTTTACCAAGGTGACATTAAGGTGGAATGTTCTAAGTCCTCTAACAAGGCCACTCCTGATAGGGTGATTAAATCCTTTAACTAGGTCACATTTAGCAGTTTGTTTTGTAATCTTTAACAGGGTTGGCTCCTAACAAAGCTCACTTCAGAAGAGTGAAATTTTTATAGTATGTTATTGGTGGTTTTTACCATATTGGGTTTCCACGTTAAAATTATAGTGTCAACTTGTGTGAATGTTTATGTTGAGTTTTACTATTAAGTTTCTGCATGTTGATTACATCTAAACAGTAGACTACACATATATGTTGTTTTATATTATTTTTGCCAAGAAGATCTGAGTTGGTCAAATTGGTATAAAGTTTTAATGGGAACATCTATACCTGAGGATAACTGGTTCATCCCCCCTCTCAATTATTATAAATTCATTCTAACAATTGGTATCAAAGCTTAGGTCTCTTGAAAATAGTTTGAAGGTACTTGGAGAAAAATATCAAGATGTATAAGAAGGAGGTACCAAAGTTGAACAAAGACAACTTCCCTGCATGGCAGAGCTTGATGAAATTGCATTTGGCTGGTATTGGTGATTTAGCTAAGCACTATGTTGAAAATTCTTATGTATCCCCCACTGCACATGCCACAACTGCACAGTTAAGAGAAAAGCAAGAACACAATCAAGCAATGTTGGAGATTGCATCATCGCTAAACTATCATGAGTTTGAAGACATAAAGGATTGAAAAACTGTGAAGAAAAGGTGGGATACCCTAGAAACCATCTATGGAGGTGATACAAATGTGCTAAGAGCCAAATCTGAAATTTCAAGAGGTAAGTTTGATGAAATGAAAAGACAAGAAGGAGAAAATATAGTTCAATATTATGGTAGGATAAAGGAAGTGGTAAATGCTACCAGAGGAGCTAAGAGAACTATTGATGATAACACCATTATGAGTAAGGTATTGAGGACTCTTCTTCCTATATATGCTATATGAGTCTCTGTAATTCAAGAATTAAGATGTACTCCTAACAATAATTTGACTTTGGAAAGTCTGGTACTCCCAGTTGGTCCTTAACAAATCAAAGAAAGGAAAGAAATGTGTGAACAGTGATAGTGAAACTGGATAGATGATGATCTTGAAGAACTTGAAGCACTCATGGCAAAAATACTATCCATAGGAAAAGGAAAATTCAAAGGTAAAATTCCAATCATATGTTTTTCATATAACAAAGTTGGTCATATTGCTGCTAGATCTCCTGATAAGAATGACAAAGATGAAGGAAGGGATATAAAGTACAAAGATAGAAAGGATGAGCATGACTTCAGAAGGTATAAGGATTACAAAGACAAGGGTAAGAAATCTTATTATATAGTTGAAGAATCTTCTGATAATGATTCTAACAATTCTGATGAAAATGATATAGAAGTTGTGTATGTTGCTATGAAAGATGATTCTGATGATGATGAGAAAACTACACTAATTTCTTATATGAGTAAAGGTGAGAGTTGGATTATTGACAGTGGTTGTTCACATCACATGAATGGTGACAAAGATAAATTTGAGACACTAGATCAGTGTAATGGTGGTTATGTTAAATTTGGTAATGATGCACCATGTCTTGTTAAAGGGAAAGGTTTAATTAATTTGACTGACAAGATCAGATGTGACAATGTATATTGGGTTGATGATCTTAAATATAATTTATTGAGTGTTTCACAATTGAATACTTCTGGTTATAGAGTTGAGTTCCATCATAGGAAAGCAAAGATCTATAATTCCAATAGGGAACTAGTTGGAGGTGGTGAGAAGACCAAAGGTAACTTGTTCTATCTGGATTTAGTTGATGAGACATGCTTGTTCACACAATACAATGATGTTTGGTTATGGCATAAAAGGTTGTGTCATGTATAATTTGATAACTTGGTAAGCATAAGAAAATTGAAAAAGGTTAGAGGGTTGCCTAACTTAAAGAAACTAGAAAATGCAATGTGTAAGCAATGTCAATTGGGAAAGATGACTAAGTCTAGTTTCAAGAGAAAAACTCATACTTCTGAGGAAATTATGGAATTGGTTCATAATCACCTTTGTGGACCCATTGGAGAGAAAATTTAATGTGGAGAAAAATATTTTATGAACTATTTGTTGATGATTACTGAAGACTGATGACTGTTATGTTTCTTAAGGAAAAATCTGATGCATTCCAGTTATTTAAATGGTACTTGGCAAAAGTCGAAAAGGAGACAGGTAAAAATCTAAAATGTCTAAGATCTGATAGAGGAGGTGAGTTTATTTCTAATGAGTTTAATAGGTTCTACAATGACCGAGGGATAAAAAGATAGATGTTCGCATCTAGGACACCACCATAGAATGGTATTACTGAGAAAAGAAACAAATCTATCATGGATTATGCCAGAACACTAATGATGGAGAAAAATGTTGCACAAAAATATTGGAGAGAAGCTATAAGTACAATATTCTATACCCTGAACATAGTACAATCCAAGAAAGGTACTAATGCTACACCTTATGAGCTATGGTATGGATATGCACCTAATGTAAAATATTTTGAAGTTTTTGGAAGAAAATGTTTCATACTGAAGGATAATAGAAATGGGAAAATTGATGCTAAAGGTGAGGAAGGCATATTTCTTGCTTATTCAAGGAAGAGTAAGGCATATAAGTGTTTGAATTCTAACACTAACAAAATTATGGAAAGTGCAAATGTTAGAATTGATGAGTATGCAGAAAGAAATGAAGCTAGAAGCACATTGGAACCTGAGAGTTACAAAGCATTTGTCTATATGGATGAGGAAGATTCTAATACATTACCAAAAATAGAGAATGAAGTTATCGAGCAGCAGCTAGCACCTATCGAGTTATAGAATGAGGTTACCGAGCAACATGAGGTAATTGCCGAGTTATCTGATGGAGATGTTGATTCAAAGAATCAACCTTAATTAGACATGAATGATCAACCTAAAGTAGAAAAAGAACCTACTCTAGAAAAGTATGTAAGGAGGAACCATAAATTTGATCAAATCATAGGATCAAAGGATTCTGCAGTTATGACAAGAAGTAATTAGAGAGAAGATACATGCTTATTATGTGATTTTAAGCCTAAAACAGTAAAAGATGCTTTATACAATGAAGAATGGATACAAGCCATGAATGAAGAAATTGAAAAGACTGAGAAGAATAAGACTTGGACACTTGTACCTAGGTTGAGTGATAAAAATGTAATTGGTACTAAGTGGGTATTCAGAAATAAGCTGAATGAACATGGAGAGGTAACAAGAAACAAAGCTAGACTGGTATGCAAGGGTTATGCACAAGAGGAAGGAATTTATTATGGAGAAACATTAACCCCAGTCGCAAGATTGGAAGGAGTAAGAACCTTACTTGCATATGTAGCCTATAGAGGTTTTAAAGTCTAGCAGATGGATGTAAAGTCATCATTTCTAAATGGAATATTAGAAGAAGAAGTATATATTGAACAAACTGATGGATATGTAGACCCAAGCAAGAGGAATATGGTTTGAAACAAGCACCAAGAGCATGGTGTGAGAGATTGCACAATTATCTGATGAAGATTGGATTTGCAAGAACAAATGACAACATCAACCTGTATTTGAAGACAAAGAAAAGTAAAGGTACTTTATTGGCTGAAATTTTTGTTGATGACATTATCTTTTATGGACAAGATGTGTTATGCCAAGCATTTCCAAAGGAGATGAAAACTAAATTTGAGTTGTCTATGTTTGGTGAGATAAAAAAAAAATTGTTGGCTTACAAATATATTAGATGAAGAATGGTATCTATATTACTGAATCAATATATATCAAGGAGATACTAAAGACTTTTGGAATGGAAGATTCAAAACCAGTAAGTACACCCATGGCTACTGGATAGAAGCTGACAAAGAATGATGACACAAAAGAAGTGAATCAAACCCTTTACAGATCAATGATTGGAAAGCTGCAATATGTTGTACATAGTAGACCTGATATTACACTGGTTGTTGGTATTGTTGCAACATTTTTTGTCAATCCCAAGGAAACTCATATAATGGTAGTAAAAAGGATTTTGAGACATTAGAAAGGAATAGATGAATATGGTCTATATTTCAAAAAGAAAGATAAGTTTGAGCTCAAAGTTTATACTGATTCTGATTGGGCTAGAAATGTGGATGACAGGAAAAGCACCAGAGGAGGAGCATTTATTCTGGGAAAAAGAATAGTTTCATGGACAAGAAAGAAATAGAATTGCACCTCACAATTTAAAGCTAAAGCCAAGTATGTAGCAACAACAGTTAATTGTTCTAATATTGTGTGGTTGAAGATACTACTAAAAGGTATGAAAGAAGAGATCACAGAACCAGCTGACATAAATTGTGATAACATGAGTGACATTAATATTTCTAAGAACCCTGTAATGCACTCTAAGACAAAGCATATAGCAATCAAGTATCATTACTTGAGGGAGCTAGTTTAGAAGAAAGAAGTAAGACTGGAATATGTGAATACTAAAGAGCAGTTAGCAGACATATTTACCAAGGCACTACCCAAAAATTCTCATAGGTATCTATGAGGTAAATTAGGGGTAATTACCCTAGCTGAGGCTAATTAGTTTAGAATGGCATTGTTGCATCAAATGTTATATTTAGAATATTTGACACATTGATGAACAGGCAGTCACACTTTAGGATGCTGCCTAAAGTTGTGAAAGATAGACAAAGATAGAAAAGAGGATCAATCATAAGCAAGATGAGAGGAACAACATGATACAAATTTTAGAATAGAAGAATCAGCATGATGAAGATGTCAACGTCTTTGGTATTTTTGTCAAAGAGGGAGAGATTATAGAAAGAAGATAAAGAGGAGAGATTACTTAAAAAGGAAGAGATTAATGAAAGGGGGAGTCTACAGATGAATAGACTCCATAGTTACCATACAATCCAAAAAGTCTACCTATGTTTCTTGATATGAACTATGGTTATTATTTTATTGTTTAGTGTTGCCATCAATGCCATAGATGGAGATTGTTGGAAATATTGTTGGAAAGCTATACTGGAATCAATTTTTGTTTTGTCATTGATTTCAAACCTTAACTAGTGAGACTATTGCTATCTGTTTGAGTACCGTATCTATTGATTGATGAAGGAGATTCAACAAGAAGACCATGTGGAATGGTTGAGTTATGAGAAATAACAAGGGTACTAGATCAGTTGGCACATTGGCAAAGTAATGAGTTGTTTATCTTTTGACGACAGTTTACTGAGAATAGTTTGTGTCAAGCGCTAGTATATGCCAAGTGAAGCCAGTGATGAGAGAGTGCTAGTAAATTGCCAAGGAACATAGTGTTGGCCAAGCAACAGTATTTTGGTAGTTCTTGAGATTTGAGATCTCTGACCGACATTATTGATTCTATTGGCACATGTAAAGTTAATTAAAGATAAGCGTGATTGATCCACACTATGTAAATGCACAGGTAACCATAACTAATGCATGGATGAAATATTTAATTAGTGATTGCATTGGAGAAGGAAATTAAAAGTAAAGATAGAAATATCCATTGGATCTGACCTAACATAAGATCTACAATCTTGATTAAGAGGAAAAAGAGGTATCTAACCTAGATGAAGAGGTATAAGATAACCTTAGGAGGTTATTCATGATGTATGCTAAGTAAGAGTAGTATGCAAGAGGATTGCAGAGTTAATTGACTGATTGGCATGATCTAGCAATGAAGGCTAAACAAAGAAGCAGAGAACTACATGAGTGATTGCTTGATGGCTTTCCAAGTAGATCTGAAGATTTAAATGAGAATGGAGGCCAATCATTAAATTAGCATTAGAGCTGAATTAGATTTGAATTTGCAAAGTTTTATGTATCAGATCACACCTGCTAATTACTTTCTAACCATTGTATCAGTCAAAATCCTTTAACCGGGTTGACCTAATAGTCATTGTATAAATCCTTTAGCAAGATAACATTCAAGTGGAATGTTCTAAGTCCTCTAACAAGGCAACTCCTGAGAGGGTGATTAAATCCTTTAACTAGGTCACATTTAGCAGTGTGTTTTGTAACCTTTAATAGGGTTGGCTCCTAACAGAGCTCACTTCAAAAGAGTGAAAAGTTGATAGAATGTTATTGGTGGTTTTTCCCATATTGGGTTTCCATGTTAAAATTCTGGTGTCAACTTGTGTGAATATTTATGTTGAGTTTTACTGTTAAGTTTCTACATGTTGATTACATCTAAATAGTAGACTGCATATATATGTTGTTTTATGTTATTGCTGTCGAGCAGATCTGAGTTGTTCAAATTGGTATAAAGTTTTAATGGGCACATCTAGACCTGAGGATAACTGATTCACTCACCCTCTTAGTTATTCTAAATTCATTCTAATAGCAACAACAAGTGAGCACACAATTGCAATTAGCATGGGGTGGTCCAGTGACCCAAGAGGCTCTACAAACACTATATGATAATGAGCGTGAATCAGAGAATATTACACCAAACAAGCAAGGCAACTGGTCAAGTCTAGTGGAATGTTACTTGTAGAAGGCTAGGATTCATCCTCTGCCTTTATTATTAACCAGATCATAAAACAACCTGATGTCAAATTGTCATCAGAAACACGGGTAGGGGATATGATAAGAGGATAATTTTGATACATCCCCAAGTCCCAGGCATTGGCAATGTGGAGCTTGACTCCTAAATATCAGATGCCATCCTTATTAAACATTCCATAGAAGATGGAAGGAAAAAAAATAATATGATTAGTCCAGAATACTAGAGATTTAGAAATATCATGGGTGGTAACACGCTTTTCCCAACTCAATGAGGCAAAAGAAGTCCAGATGTCAGATAAATTGAAGAAAATCACTAGTGATACTAGTGACATTATCAAAAACAGAGAGTTGGTATTGATAAAAATCAAGGCACAAGAGAAGCTCATAGCTGAGCTTACACAAAAATTAATGGAAAAGCTTGAGGTTTTCCCTGCTCAACCTAAAGAGGTACATGATATAGAGATCCAAACAAAATAAATAGGGGAGATAGTATTTGAAACAAAGAAAGAGATCTGAGAGCACATCAATGTAATATTAAGTGCATTCACATCAATTTTGCAACACATAATAGATATCATTAAAGATAAAATTGATGTAGTATATGGAGCTTACGGTAAGTTGTTAGGTTTAAAAATAGAGGTGAATAGTTTTATATAAATTTTGAATCCATGCTATTCAACCTAGTCTAGCAGGAAAGCACTTTTTGAGAGGTTGGCATCTGTGCAACCACTGAGGTCAGATTTGCCAGAAATAGTTACCTTGGTTGGGATAGAAATAGCACAGATTAGAGCCACCTTGTCCTTCTTTAAAGGAAAATAAAATTAGATAGAGGCAAGGCTAAATATGTTTGGGATAAGTTAAAATAGGTTTGTGCCTCCCATCATAACCGAGGACAATCAGATCAAGCAATTAGGGCTACAGGGATTAGATTTTGACAATGTGCTAACCAATAAAGATATTTACATATTTGATCAAGGAGAGCTAGACATGGAGAGATACAATAAGATTCTATATAAAGCAATAAAAGTAGAGAATAATTACAATAAATTCATCACAGATGTAAAAACCATAATAGATGCTAGGTGGGAAAGGCAAAAGGCTCAACTTGAGATTATACAGAGCTTTGAATGACCCAAGGAGGAAGATGTAGCAACATGGGACATCATGAAAAAGCCCAAGAATAAAAATCTTGTTACAGTTGACTTGGATGTCATGGATAAAGAGTAAGAGGATACATGGCACCTGTTCTATGAGCATAGGGAGGTTAGCAATCTTAAAGACTAGTGTAAATTAGCCTGTATTGGCAGTCACTAGATCTCATTACAATATCAGATGCTATCCTGAACATATATAGACAAAGGTGTTGGCATCCACAATAAGACAAGAAGTAGATCAAATCTTATTCTTCAGTTTTGTCCTTCCACTGCATGGTGTTCTCCTATATTTTTTCTTTTCTTGTTTTTAGGGTTAGGTCTTCTAAACCATTTGAAGCTTGTAGCATCCTTATCTTAAGGATTCCAAGATGGTTTAGGCCTATCAGACTACTAAAATTTGTCTGAGCCTTTGTACTATTTGTAAATCTATATGTATTTGAGGCTTTAAGAAATTAATACAAATATTTGCAATCCATTTTCTGCATCTTGGATTGTCTCTTTTCATTACTATTATAGTTCTTGTATGCTTACTTGTAATTCATTTAGACATACTAATCACAAGGTGGTTGTGAAATAATTTGTAAGCTCCTTCAAGGAAGGATTAATTATTTCAAGTGACCCTAGAGAGCTTAGCATTAGTTTAAGGATCTGATGATATAGCTGTAGAGAGAGCATAATCTGTAAGGCATTTTATCTTTGTTGCATATGTTTTATTGATCACCTTATTGTGGAGTTATACCAGATATTTACTCATATCCCAAGGATAAGGCACTGGTTTATAGTTGGCTAAGTAATTTCTCATTATCCAACCAGCATTTTTAAATTATAAAATTATTCACACTTCAAATATACATTCCATTCAAGTAATTATGTTTTAGAGGAATAAAATTTAGTTTACTGATTCTTTTATGATAGAATCAAAATAGGTTATGCTTCTTGAGGTTCATAAGAACTAAAAAAAAGAAGAAGGATGAGAATCCTTATTACCTTACTAATTGTTGTTGTCAAAATACTAGTATGGATCATTTATCTCTGTATCAGGATATTCATAGTATTTTACATATCCATTTACTTGTTGATCCATTCAAAGGCATTTTAGCATTTCACTAAGAAGATAATTCACTTAAAAGATACTATAAATCAGTAATCATCCATAGGTAATACGTGCCTAAGAGAGTGGACCTCAAAAAAGAAGGAGGAGGTAATAGTTCCCTCAAATGTTATCTAATACCCTCATCAATTAGCCTTTCTTTTGCATGAAATAGGAGTTTTACATTCAAGTATACAAGTGTACTTTCACATTGAGGGTTTTGCTGCAAGAAAAAGAGCTAAAAAATTGGTGACTCCACTGGGGATTAGTTATAATCAATCATATTCAAAGTTGTCTTAGAATCTCTGGTGCATCAAATTTTTAAATATTTCAATCTAGTCTCAAGTTTTCCCATCTGAGTCACCTAAAAATTTGGTGACTCCGTTGGGGATAGAGATTATAAGATCTTGATTAAAGTATTTAGAATCTCTAGTTTCAAAAGATAAATCAAATTTATAGTTAAAGTTGGATAAGTCATTCTTGTGGTATTCAGTATTTCCTAAGATTGGGTGGCGACTCTAAAAGGTGAAATCTCTATGAACAGTGGAAAATATAAGTGATATATTTTAAAATATGAATACTAGGTGTAGAATGAAGAGAAATCTAGAAGTTGAGTTGGATAGTGGGATTCCCACTACTTCAAAAACTAGGATGTCTTGGAGAGAGAAGAAAAATCAAGCAAGTATCAATGATTCTCCTCCAAGAAGTGAAGAGAATAGCACTAGAAGGAAAAATAATAATTAGTCTATTCAAGAGGAGATTGCCTTAGAATATTTAGAAGCCCCAAGCCTTAAACTAGACACCTATGCAGTCACTACCACCTATAGTGAAAGAGAATGAACATATACAGTTAGTTCAAACTCCAAGGAAGTTCCTTCTGATGAGCTTGCAGAGGAAGAAAAATTCTCATAAAATAACTTGCCCTTTTTCAGCAGATGAAAATGGAAAAAAAAAAAACATAAAAAGAAAAAACATGAGTAGGAGGATGTTGATAAACATAGGAGAAGATCCTTGAGATATCAAGCTGCAAAGAATTTTGAAAGGTCTCACAGAGACCAGGGGATTCCTAGCACCCACCAAAATTTAGGTCCTCAAAACTATTCAAAGATAAAGTAAAGAGAAAAGATGCAGAAATATAAGTTGAGAAGCCTAAAACTCAAAAGAACCTGACAGAGAAAATGTCTAAATTAGAAATAAACCTTGAAAGCATTAGAAAAGAAAAATAAAATATGGATAAGATGTTGGAAAAATCTTAAGAAGATGCTGCTACCATTGAAATGAAAAGAAAAATTTACTTCTTGGAGTCAACTACAATTTCTTTTGCTGATACAGAAAACCCTACAACATCAAAAAATAAGGCTTCTTCTTTTAAAGACCATAGAAAATTCTTTTCCCCCAAGGAGAATGACAAATTTCAAAGGACACCTCTTCTTGTAGAGAGGTACAAGAAATTTTATTTCTTTGGAATTTTGGGTTATCATAATGTAATACGAGATGATATGGGAGAAAAGCTCCCAAAATTTTCAGGTAATAATGTTGTAACTTGTGAAGAACATTTGAGAAAATTCTTTGATGTTATAGATGATTTAAATATCAATCATGAAGATTTTCTTTTGAAATTATTTGTACAATCTCTAGTAGAAGATGCTAGGGAATGGTTTAGGAGCTTATCTGATGGGTCTATAGGAACAATGGATGAACTGATTGATCTATTCAAGGATCAATATGGTTACAAGACTAATGAAGGGTTTTTTCTTAATGAATTTAACAAGATAAGGAAGAACTCAAATGAAGAAGTAACAGAGTTCAATACAAGATTTCAGCGATCTATGCATAATCTATTCCAAAAGATGAAGGTGGACCAAAAGGTATGTCTTGCTACCTATCTTAATGCCTTTGATTCAAAAATGGGCTATGCACTAAGGGATAAAAATCCTAGAACTTTAACAGAAGCCTATAAAATAGATGTGAACATAGAAATGAACAGAAGGATATCATGGAAGTTAGCTAAAAGAGAAGATATACGCTTTAATAGGAGTGGTCAAAAGGAACTTGAGTACAAAGAGTATAGGGCCCCATAAAATAATAGGCCATCCTATAATAATAATTATAATCCACAAAATAGGATGCAAAACTACCCCTATGGTACCCAATTTAAGGATGGTAAGCCTATTGCTCCACCTAAAATAGACAAAAATAAGAATAGGACCCCTGATCCTTTACATAAAAATGCTATTCATATGTGTAATGATGACTTCTGGTGTGAGGCCTATGAGGCACCACACAATCCTAACTTTTTCTTTGTTTCTTTAGATTTGAAATCAAATGAAGAGTGGGATAAGCATGAAGATGATACATGTTATTATAATATGAATAATGCATATTATTGTCATCCTATGGATTCTGATGAAGAAATTGAAAATTATGACACATATGGCTTGCAAGGAAGAGTTGAAGTTCATCAGCAGCAAGTCTTATCATATATTGAAGAAGATAAAAGGGATGATCATATAAGGTGTTATGCCCAAAATAGTTAGGAACCCTCATTAGTGAGAAAATTATCTGATGAGGAAAAAACTAGAATCACAGCTGACTTAGTGAACAAAGATAGAAATAACTATCACCTAAAAAACAAAATTGTGGGTAATGCTGGTAGACAACCATCAAGCATCTTTGTAAAAGAAAATAAAATAGATGTCAAATATGTACCTAAAAAGGATGGAACTGGGAAAAATGCAAATAGACCTAAGGTCAAGATAGTAAGCAAAGCTAGTGAACAAAAATATGTACATGTAGAGAAGGCTAAAGATCCAAATGCAAGTTCTTCTTCCCCTAAAGAGGAAAATAGGAAATCTAGGAGGGAAGAACCTGCTATGAATATTTAGGTGGAAGAGAATAATATCATTGTAGAAAAGTCTAAAACCACTAATGTAAATTATAATCTAGTAGATATAGGACAGTGTTTATCTCAAACGACTGTAAAGGTCCCTTTTCCTTGAGATGATGAGAATAAAAGAACATAAAGATAAAGTTCTTTCAGTATTGAATAATATATCAATGATAAAACCTCAAAAAATAGAGCTTATTAAAAATAAAGTCAACAAAAAGGGAAAAGAGCCTGAGGGGATGATCTCTGAGATCCCTCAGATTTACTTAAATACAAACACTTTTGTAGGGGTTGTTGACCCCTTTTTCTTAAGATTGGTTATAAATGGAAAGATGTTGAAAAAATGTATGATAGACTCGGGAGCATCAAATACAGTAATTCCTGTAGAAATTATAAGATCCATGGGTTTACAAGTAGATGATCCTCATGGGAGGTGTCAAGCAATGGACTGAAGAAAAATCCCTACTGTGGGAACTATTGAAGCCCTGCCATACAAATTATCCATGTGCCTTGATACAATGTTAACTATGAGTGTGTTGGTAGTTGGCGTACCACCACATTATGGCATGTTGTTATCTAGAAAATGGAAATGGGTGGCAGTATACAATGTGACCTATCCTATGCCACTTTCAATATAGGTGGAAATAATGTAAAAGTGTCTAGAGAGAGAAGAAAACCTCATATGATAGAACTTCATGAAGACACAAATATTAATTATTATGTTGATATTGACATGGGAAATTTCAAAATCAAAAGGAGTGATCACTAGTGTGAAAATGTTGATCCTTTGGTGAAGGGGTTATCTATACAAAGTGATGGTTTGTGGAAAGTGTACTTTGATGCAGCCTGTTCAAAAGAAGGATCGGGACCTAGATTTCTACTCATATCTCCATCAGGTACCACATTCAAATATTCTTTTCTTCTATCTTTTCAATGTACAAATAATACAATAGAATATTAAGCTTTGTTTCTAGGGCTAGAGATTGCAACTAAAGATGGTATAAAATGTTTAAAAGTATATGGTGACTCAGAATTAGTAGTAGCCCAGGTAAGGTCCAAATTTGATGTAAAGAATGATGGATTGAAAATATATAGACATGCTATTTGGGATCAAATAGAATTCTTTGATGCCTTTAATATAAACTAGATAGAAAGGTCTAGAAACATCATGACATATTTCTTGGCCAATGTGGCCTTGAAAACTGATGACATGACCTTAAATGGGTTATCAATTGTGGTAGTTAAAAGATGACTAGTTTTCCTAGACAACATTTACAACTGGAAAGGGTTTGAGGATGACCAAGATATCCATACATTTCTTGAGTGCCTTGATCATTATGAAGACCAGCATAAAGATTGCAATAATCTTCTTGAAGTCATTGATGGTAAGGATTGTATACTGGGGGATGAGGTTGTCCAACTTAGTTCTAACCAGATTCCTAAGGGATTGGTGGAACTAGAGGCATTGTTTACTAATCAAAGTGAACAAACATAAGGAATAAGCAATGCCAAGATTGAGGATTTAGAGGAAATAAATTTGGGTTCACAGACCACTCCTCAAATAGTTTACATTGGAAAAAGATTAGACTCTCATGTTAGAACCAACCTGATAAAACTACTAAGAAAACATAAGCATGTTTTTTCTTGGTCATATGAATATCTTAAGGCTTATAGAGAGGATCTTTTCCAACATGAAATCGCACTCAAAGAAGATATGAAACAATTTAGACAAAAGAATAGACCTATTAATCCTCTATTGGCTCCTAAGATGTAACAAGAATTGATGAAGTTGAAAGATGATGGAATCATTCAGTCTATCAGACACTCAACTTGTGTCTCAAACCTAGTACCAATAAGAAAGAAGAATGCTGACATAAGATTATGTGTAGATTTCAGAAACTTGAATATTGCTTCCTTAAAAGATAACTATTCTCTACCAAACATGGAAGCAATGTTGCATCAGGTAACTGGTTGTGAGTTGCTATCAATGATGGATGGATTCTCAGGCTACAACCAGGTACTTGTGAAAGAATCAGAGTAATTCAAGACTAACTTTACTACTCCATGGGGAACTTATGTTTATGTAAGAATGCCCTTTGGATTAATAAATGCAGGAGAAACTTTCCAAAGAGCCATGGATGTGGCATTTAAATAATTTATTGGTCTATTCATGGTTATCTATCAAGATGACTTGACTGCATATTCTAAAAAAGTAGGGGATCACTGTGAACATCTAGAGAAAAAATTTAATACGGCTTTAGAGTATGGTGTTTCTTTAAATCCAAGAAAATTCCATTTTGTAGTCACACAAGGAAAGTTATTAAGACATATGGTATCCAAGGATGGAGTTAGTATAGGCCCTGAGAGAATAGAGGCTATCCAAAAGGTCACTACTCCAAAAAAAAAAAGTACAATATTTCCTAGGAAAGACAAATTTTGTCAGAAGATTCATAGCTAATTTTGCAGAGGTTGTCAAACCAATTATCAAATTGCTAAAGAAAGATGCAAAATTTCATTGGAATGAGGAAGCTCAAATAGCATTTGAGAGAATAAATAAAGTAGTACAAGAGGAACATGTTTTAAAATCACCAGACTATAGTAAGCCCTTTTCTTTATTTTCATTTGCATCTTCTCACACTATAGTTGTTGTTATGTTACAGAAAGATGAAGAGGGGTTTGAACATCCAATAGCCTTTTTTACCAAATCCCTTCAAGCTGCAGAACTAAATTATGAGATGATGGAAAAGAAAGCATATGCCCTGCTAAAAGCTCTAAAATCTTTTAGACCATACCTAGTTTGTGCTAAGGTGCTGGAATATGTTCCGCATGCAGCAGTAAAAGACATTCTTACCCAATCAGAAGTGATTGGTAAGAGATGTAAGTGGATTAACTGAATTCAGGAACGCAACTTAGAAATCCACATTACAAAATTGGTAATAAGTCAAGGTTTGGAAAAGCTCATGATAGAGGAGAACTTGGATTTAGTACAACTAAATCAAATAGAGATACATGATCAAACAATCACAAGTATAGAGAAACAACCATTTTATATTGACATTGTATATTTCTTAAAAAAATGTCCTGTCCTAATGCTATGACAAATAACCAAAAGAGAAGTCTCAGATTATAGGTTTAAAGATACACCTTAGTACAAGGAGATTTATACAAGAAATATAGGAATGGTGTATTATTGACATTTCTAGATCAAAGCCAATCTTAGAAGATGTTAAGTGAAATGCATGCAGGGGTATGCGGAGGTCATTTTTCTGCCAAGACTACTACCCACAAGATCCTAAGGGCTGGATATTTTTGGCCCAGTTTATTCCAAGATACCCATGCATTTTTCAGGAGATGTGAGCCATGTCAAAGATTCACCAATAAGATAAAAATTTTAGGAGCCCTGTTACTAAATCCTGTGAGTGTTGAAGCCCCTTTTACTATGTGGGGAATTGATTTTATAGGTGAATTTTTAGAAAAAAAAAACCAGTGGAGGTTGTTGTACCTAAGTGATTTTATGGATTGAAGTTGTACCTACAAAAAAGGCAACAAGTAAGGCGGTTACTTAATTCTTGATGGAAAATATCTTAACTAGATTTGGTGTGCTTGTAAAGTTAGTAATGGATAACACCATATATTTTAGGCCAGATGAGATAAAATATTTCTATGAGAAGTATGTGATAATGATGTCATATTCATCCCCATATCATCCTCAAGGAAATGGACAAGTTGAGTGTAGTAACAAAAGTATATTGAAGATCTTACAGAAGACTCTTGAAAGGAACAAGAGAGCATGGCATGCAAAACTAAAACTAGCACTGTGGGCTGACAGGATAACAATTAAAAAAGAAACAGGAAAATCACCATTTGAAGTTATATATGGTATGAAATCAAGACTGCATGTTAATAATTTTTTACCAGTATACAATTTTATACAAGAAGAACAATTAGATCTTTTTGACAATATGCAAGACAAAATGATGCAGTTGGCAGAGTTCGATGAAATTAGAAAGGATAGCCAAAAGGAGAATATAAAGTTGCAACAAAAGATGAAATATTTTTTTGACAAAAGGGCTAGAAACAGAAAATTCCAAATAGATGACCTTGTTCTCCAGTGGAATGTGAGAGCAGAAGATAAAGGGAAGAACAAGAATTTTGAGTCATTATGGCTTGGATCTTTTGTTATTTCACATAGATTTGGTAAGGATTCTTATATTCTAAAAAATATGGATGGAGAAGAATTCAAGTTTCCAGTGCATGGGCAATTTTTGAAACCTTTTTTCAATTGAAAATCAAATTTTCATGCACAAGTATGTATTATATGTACCATAGTTTCCTTTCAGTAGTGTGTTTCTTTCCTGCAGTAGGTTAGTTAGTGTCGCCTTCATTTTTTGAAAAGTTCTACAACCAGAGATTTTGTAGTTCTTGTCATAAACTTCTATTTAGCCATCCTTAGAGAGAGCCACTGTTGGTTGTATTTCTAGTTTTTTAGTATGCCTTGTAAAATTTTGAGGTTTATTGTCATACCTATGCTCGAAAGGTTGAAAATCATGTCTGAAAATGCTTATATATCTCTACAAGTAATGTTTTAAGCTCAAAACCTTGTTGAAAATGTCAAAAAATCTAAGCCCTAGGGTCATTTCTATTCAAAATGCAAAAAAAGCCCTAATTTCTCAGCCAAGTTTCTATTTTTGCGTTACCTTTTTCATAACTTATGTTTGAGTTATTATCATGTGCTTATTTATTACATTATGATGATGATGTTGGACATGAAAAGCCTCCATACTGCTTCCAACTATGATTATATCTAGTATATCATAGACTAGATGCACCAGGGGTTTGTGGATATACAAAGTAAAAAGGATCATCCTAAATTTATGCATTATTCAATTCTTATGCATTTGATCCTATACTACAAATTCCCACTCATGAATTGTAAGTGTCTAAGGCCACACAGGTTTCATCACAACCAACCTAACCATGTAAAATTCTGGTTGAGAGTGTGGAAATATACCTCTAGGGAGTAGGAGTTTTGTGCTTTCAAAAATTGGATAGTATATCCAATTCTTCAATGCCTAGGTGTCAACAAGACTAGGCTGCCAGTCAAAGTGATACAATTGCTAAGGCCTTTCCAGTATCTTGACAAATGGCCAGTAGACCACAACTGGGGAGATTTTTATTATGAGAATAATTTCACACTAATGGGGGTGTATGGTTGTATGCAACCTCCACATGTATTTCCATTCCATGTGCACCCAAGAATAGCTACAATGGAATTCATAAGATAGCTCATTTTGATAGATAAGGAACACCTTGCACCATACAGGAAGGGTACATTTACCCCAAGGTAGTTTAGAATTTATAATTTTACTATTGGAAAAGGGGCATTAGACCTTGTGAATAATTTGATGAACCATTATAGGATGAATGTAGCCTTATACAATTATGTTGACACAGAAGGATTCATGCTTAGTGCAAAAACGTTGTTGACACCAACCATCCCCTACCCCAAAGACCATGAAGAATGCATGGAAGAAGATTTGATAATAAATATTTCAGAGGATGAGGAGGTGGATAAGAGAGCTATGAATTTTAATTGGATTATGGATCTACGGAGGTAGGTAAAGAGAAAAGCTCTCACTTTTGGGGGATTCTTCCTAGACATGCCTTATTTAAAGAGGCTAGAAGCTATGATAAACTCTCACATTCTCCTATGCAATCAATTAGAGGATGCACTGGTAGTTCCTGAAAAAGGCCATAAGGGGCACTCATCATCAGAATATGATGATGATAGTGATGAATATCTAGTACCTAGCCCCCTCCAGTAAATCAAGCAATTGCAGAACAACAAGTTGTTGAGGGAGAAAATATCATTGACCTAATAGAGGTCCTTGAGAAGGAAATGACAAATGAACCACCACCCAAGAAACAAAAATTAGAAGTAGGGGAACCTTCTTAGAATAAGGAGAAAAAGATAGACTTAATTGCTGCCCTAATAACTGGAAATGGGCCTTATGATCACCAGTTGAGAAAGGAGATCAGGTTAGGAAAGAAATTGCAAAAGGATGTGGAAGAAGAGGAAGAGTTACCTCCTAGAACTTGTACAGATGAGAGATTAATACATCAAGATGAATTCCTTAAGGATGAAAACTTCATTAAGACAAAGGAATTTAAAGACTTTCTCATTTGGAACAAGAAACAACAAGTGAGTACACAATTTCAATTAACAGGGGGTGATCCAGTGACCCAAGAGGCTCTACAAACATTATACGATTATGATCCTGAATCAAAGTAGATTACACCAGAACAAGCAAGGCAACTGGTCAAGGCCAGTGGAATGTTACTTGTAGAAGGCTGGGATTTATCCTCTTCCTTTATTATTGATGAGATCATAAAAAAACCTAATATCAAATTGTCATCAGAAACACATGTAGGGGATGTGATAAGAGGGTTTGGATACAACCCCAAGTCCTAGGCATTAGCAATGTGGACCTTGGCTCCTAAAGATCAGAAGCCATCCTTATTGAACATCCAAGAGAAGATGGAAGGAAACAAAATAATTTGGTTAGTCCAGAATATTGGAGATTTAGAAATATCCTAGGTGCTAACACACTTTGCCCAACTCAATGAGGCAAAAGTAGTCGAGATGTCAAAGAAATTGAAGAAACTCACTAGTGATACTAGTGACATTATCAATGACCGAGAGTTGGGATTGATAAAAATCAAGGCACAAGTGAACCTCATAGCTGATCTTACACAACAATTAATGGAAAATCCTGAGGTTTCCCCTACTAAACCTAAATAGGTATAGGATATAGAGATCCAAGCAGAATAAATCAGGGAGATAGAAATACAATAGATATCATTAAATATAAAATTGATGTAGTATATGGAGCTTATGGTAAGTTTTCAGGTTTACAAATAGAGGTGAATAGTTTTATATCAATTTTGAATCCATACTATTCAACCTAGTCTGGCAGGACAACACGTTTTGAGAGGTTGGCATATGTGCAACCACTAAGGTCAGATTTTGAAGAAATATTTACCTTGGTTGGGACAAAAATAGAGAATATTGGAGCCACCTTTTCCTTCTTTAAAGGAAAATAAAATTAGATAGAGGCAAGGCTGAATATGTTTACGGTAAGTTACAACAGGGTTGTGCCTCCCATTAGAACCAAGGACAATCAGATCAAGCCATTAGAGCTATGGGGATCAGAATTTGACAATGTGCTACCCAATAATGATATTTACATATCTCATCAAGGAGAGATAGACATGGAAAGATACAATAAGATTTTGGATGAAGCAATTAAAGGAGAGACTGATTGCAATAAATTCATCATAGATGTAAAAAGCATAACAGATGCTAGGTAGGAAAGGAAAAAGGCTCAACTTGAGATTATACAGAGCTTTGAATGGCCCAAGGAGGAAGATGTAATAGTATGGGACATCATGAAAAAGCTCAAGAAGAAAAATCTTGTTACAGTTGACTTAGATATCATGGATGAACAGTAAGAGGACAGATGGCACCTATTCTATGAGCACAGGGAGGTTAGAAATCTTAAATACTAGTGTAAATTAGCCTATATTGGTGGTCTCTAGATTTCATTAAAATATCAGATGTCATCCTGAACATATAAAGACAAAGGTGCCAGCATCCACAAGAAGACAAGAAGTAGATCAGATCTTATTCTTTAGTTTTGTCCTTCCACCGCTTGGTGTTTTCCTATCTTTTATATTTTCTTATTTTTAGGGTTAGGTCTTCTAAACCATCTGAAGCTTGTAGCATCCTTATATTAAGGATTCCAAGATGGTTTAGGCCTATATATAGAGCTTTTGTATCATTTTGAAAGAGGTTGGAATTGGAAATCAATAAAATATATTACAAGGCAGACTACTAAAATTTGTTTGAGCCTTTGTACTATTTGTCTATCTATATGTATTTGAAGCTTTAAGAAATTAATTCAAATATTTGAAATCTCCTTTCTTCATCTTGGATTTTCTCTTTTCATTACTATTATAGTTATTGTATGTTTACTTGTAAGGCATTTAGGCATACTGATCACAAGGTGGTTGTGTAGTCATTTGTAAGATCCTTCAAGGAACGTTCAATTATTTCAAGTGACCCCAGAGAGCTTAGCATTAGTTTAAGGATCTAATGATATAGTTGTAGAGAGAGGATAATCTGTAAAGCATTTTATCTTTGTTACATATGTTTTATTAATCACCTTATTATGGAGTTATACTAGATATTGACTCATAGCCCAAGGATAAGGCACTGGTTTATAGTTGGCTAAGTAATTGCTCATTATCCAACCATTATTTTTAAATTATCAAATCATTCACACTTGAAATATACATTCCATTCAAGTAATTATGTTTTAGAGGAATACAATTTAGTTTATTGATTCTTTTAAGATAGAATCAAATTAGGTTATACTTCCTGAGGTTCATAAGAACTAAAAAAGGAAGAAGGATGAGAATCCTTATTACCTTACTAATTATTGTTATCAAAATACTAGTATGGATTATTAAGCTCTGTATCAGGATATTCATAGTCTTTTGCATAGTCATTTATTTGTTGATCCATTAAAAAGCATTTCATCATTTCAGTAAGAAGATAATCCACTTAAAAGATACTATAAATCAGTAATCATCCATAGGTAATACCTGCCTGAGCTAGTGGATCTCAAAAAATAAGGAGGAGGTAATAGTTTCCCCAGATGTTATCTAATATCCTCATCAATTAGCCTTTCTTTTGCATGAAATAGGAGTTTTTCATTCAAGTATACAAGTGTACTGTCATGTTAAGGGTTGTACTGCAAGAAAAAGAGCTAACAACATATATCTAGTGAAGGGATTAAATATTGAAGACAACCATTCTGCATGAAACAAATCTAAGCTATTTTTGAGATTACCGAGAGCCAGACATTTTTAATAGTTGCATTAGGAAAGCTTGATGAAACTGTATATTTCATATCGTGTTAGTGATAGTATAGTATGATAATGTAGTATGTTGCCATCCATGCCAAAGGGAGAGATTGATGAAATGTAACTGATTGAATGTTTGAATATGTTAAGTTGATAACCAAAATGCAGAAGTATAATGCAAGACATTAAATCAGTTAATGGATTATATTGTCATTAATTTCAACTTGATATAATCTAATCGGTTATAATCAAAGTGTCAAAGACTTTAGAAAATCAAAGAGAAGAAGATTATCCTTTCAGTAATGCATAAAAGATAAGCATTCACAATATGACTTCAAACACTGATGGTTAGTAGACACCACCAGACAAAGATTAGTGAAAGTCAAGTCACAGTGATTCCTGAGAAAGAACACCGGCGATCATTACTGACAAGCATAATCGACAGCCAGAAACATAGTGAAAACTGACAGAGAAGCTTGAGGGGAACTGGAGTGTTGACCAAAGCTATCAAAGAGTTAAACACCAAAATTAACTTGAGTTCAGAAATGAAAAAATATCTAGCAGGCATAGCTAAATATAAACTTAACTGGTATTTATCTTTGTTTTCATCGACAAGATAAAGCCAAAGATAAGTAATGGATTTAAAGCTAGTTTGTCTAGTTGGCAAGAAGATCTCTGCGAGATAAAATAGGATATTTTCTTGAAAGCTAATTGGAAATAATTATGGATCACACCAAGATCAAGAAATTCAAGAACCTAACAATGGTGATTGTTGTCACATAGGTTTGCACCCTTGCTGAAAGCTTCTCTAACAGCAACCTAGTGAAACATGGAATCAACCTCCAAGCTGTGGGACTTGAACTACGAGGTTGAATCTCCAGAGAAGGCCGGCTTCCTCTGCTATCAGGATGCACCTAAAACTATCTCTTGCAAGGAAAAGGGAGAAGGAGATGCAGAAAACCAAATTACTTGAAAGGAAAGGGTGATACACCAAGATAGGGCCTACTTTCTTCTGCCTTGAAACTGCACTACACATCCATATAACTCAACTAACACAACTTCTACCACATGATTCATAGCAGACATGTGAAGGTCAGAGACTAAAATTACTACAAGGGAAGAGAAAACTTCACAACACAGTAATCCAAGCGAAATAGACACAACACACAATGAACCAGAATCAGCTTGATCAATAAGGGGTAAAACATC
>MU227465.1:3666990-3677842 GCA_018584345.1 Thuja plicata | reverse complement strand
CCTTGAAAATATCCCCCCTGGCTTAGAGAAAAAAGTAGATGAAGGGAAATCTGGCAAAGATCACTTACCTATAGTGACTTAGACCTAGACTCATGACTGACCAGACTGACCAATATTGCCAAAAAAAATGAGTGACCCTATTAGGCCTAAAACACCAATTAGCCCTATCCAGAGGGTTTTTCAATATTTACTCTTAAAAATTTCACACAATCCCTAAAACCAATCTAGGATCTAGATACCCTTTTGGGAAACCTAAATTTTTTTTAAGTTCTAAGGTCCCCAACTCCTCCATACACCTCTGTCCTAAAATGTAGGGCTATTAGGCCTATTTTGGCTCCTCACAAGCACTTCTATGATTTATATTGAAAAATAAATCCAAATGGATTGGGTGGGTTCTAAGCTTAATGCTAGGGATCTATGAGACCCTAAAGACACTAAGAACACACTTTTTTTAGTACTCCCATGCACACCCTTGTCTCCGCATTCTTGTTTTCACCTACCATACACAAAACTGGACTGTCCTAGCTCGCATAGGGCATGGCTTTAAAAATTGCAAATCAACTTCTCTGACCTCCTACCTACATATGTATAATCTACAGAGGCTCTCCTAACACATTAATTCAACTTTTTTCATTTCCCATGGTTGAATTTCATGGGGGAGCCATAAAACCAAAATCTACGTAAACTAAACCAATAGGCTACCTAGTTAGTAAACAATTTCCTACAGCTAACAAATCAACTCTAATATACTTGCACTTTGAATAAAAAAGTCTTAGATATGTCTCTACTACATGAATCCACACTTATATTAGTTAATTAAATCCATTAAAACATAAATATCTTGAAAATACATCGACTGTACTTTGTTTCCAAAAGCACTTTCTCTAATGCTTCACAAAACTTGCATAGATTCACTCTACCTCAGGAAATGTGCCATAGAGTGTCTAAAGATGCTTCCTCCACCATTTTAGACCACTAAAATTCATTTCCCACTCCTAGAATAGTGGTAATCCAATGTTGTCGAGTTGCATGCAACATTTGCAAAAAGTTGCAAATGTTGTCATGATTACTTTTTGGCATCTTTTGCATTTATGTTGAAAACTATACTCTAAGGAATCTAACCCATTTATTTTAATGAAATAACATCATTTATGCCTCCTTAATCATCTTACTACCCACACATGGGTCTTTGACACATTTAGACATCATTTCCCCACATTAGCCAAAAACTAAGGATTAAAGTAACCTAACTATCCTAGGTTGGATTAGACACTAACTATCTATCCACCTAGTAACACACCTTACAAGACCTACTTAGGTCAAAAATAGACACACACACTAACGTGGCTAAGGTTAGTTATAGAGAAAAACATCTAGGGTCTAGTAGGTATCCTAGGTGCTCCTGCACCATCCTCCCCAAGTGAAAGATTTCAATCCATCCATGGATTGAGTAAGTCAGGATCAATGCCCATCTTTTTGAACTCTAACTCCTTTATCCATGTTTCATCTGCATCTAGTTTTCCTTGCCACTTCACTAAGTGTTCTTTGTAATCCTTCTTCCTAGTTTTCTTGTAAATTCTGGATTCCAGTATGCAGTCTGCCTTCTTGACTGGTTTAGACAGAAAATGGAGTTCTTCTACCTCTTGGATGACTTCAGTCAAGCTTTGATCTAGATCAGGGATTGGTCCCTTGTATATAACCAATTATGCAATGTTAAAGATAGGTGAAAAGCCATTGTTCTTTGGTAACTCCACCTTGTAAGCATTTTCTCCATACTTGGCTAGTATAGTGTAGGGGAAAATTCTTCTCATCTGTAACTTGTGTGGGATTCCTTTCTGTAATCTAGCATTGTTTAGATTTACCATCACTAGATCCCTAGCCTTGAATTGAACATCCCTTTTTCCTTCATCAACCTTAGTCTTGATCTTCTCAGTGTTTTCAATCAATGTCTTCCTGAATGTGTCATTAACTTCTTGCATAGCATAGGAAAATTCCTTAGCATATCCACTCCCTTTAACTCCATCCTTCATTTCTCTGATCTCATAAATGCCTCTAGGGTGTAGGCCATAGACAATTTCAAAAGGACTCTTACCAGTAGTCTTGTTCACAGTATCATTGGAGGTATATTCTTCTTGGCCTATGAGTTGGTCCCATTTCTAACCATACTCCTTTGTTAAGCATCTTAATGTTAGAATGAATTTAGAATAACTGAGAGGGGAGGGGTGAATAAGTTATCCTCAGGTATAGATGTAGAAAATAAAACACTCTAATCTTCAGATCTACTTGGCAATAGCAACATACGTCAGCAACTTATTCATGTAGATTACTGTCAATTTAAATTAGCTTGTAGAAATATAACAGTAAAGAAAACCATAAGCATTCACACAAGTTGACACAAAAATTTAATGTGGAAACCCAATATGGGAAAAACCACCAGTAACATGCTATCAAGTTTTCATTCTTCTAAAGTGATGCCTTGTGAGGAGCCAACCATATTAAAGGTTACAATAACACACTGCTAAGTGTGACCTGGTTAAAGGATTTAATCACCTTATTAGGAGTGGCCTTGTTAGAGGACTTAGAACATTCCACCTGAATGTCACCTTGTTAGAGGATTTATACAAATGACTGTTAAGTCAACCTTGTTAAAGGATTTAACTGATACAATGGTAAGAAATTTAGCAGTAGTTGTGATCTAGTACATACAACTTACTTTGCAATTCAGATCCAATTACAGCTCTGATGTTAACTTATTGAATAGCCTACATTGTGATTTCAACATTTTGATCTTCTTGGAAATCCGTCAAGAAATCACACATGCAACTTTCTGCTACTGCCTTTTCTGCTAGATCATGCCAAATAGTAAATAAACTATGCAAAACTCTTGCATACACATACACTCTTCCACACACAGTGAATAACCCCTTGAGGTTATCATATACCTCTTTGTCTAGGTCACATAAATCTTTTGCCACTTAAACAAGATCGTAGATCTTAGGTTAGGTCACATCCAACAGATCATTCCATCTTTGCATTATATTTACTTCTCCAAAGTAGTCTCTAATTAAATCTTGAAAGCATACATTAATTATGGTTACCCATACATTAAATGACGTGGATCAATCTTTAATTCAAATTACATAACCCAATAAAATTAACTAAGCCAACTAGAGATCTCAAATCTCATCATTAATCCAATTACTGTAAGTCGGCCAACATCATTGTTTCCACTCGACAATTTCAATGGTGCTCGACATTGAACAACTTTTGTTCGTCACAAGCAACTTTTCTAGGCACAAGCCAAACTTGCTTGGCACAAAACAACCAGAAAAACTATCTTTGAAAGATAAACAACAAATTACTTAGCCAGAGTGCCAACTGATCAAATAACCTTTTAGTTGCCTTAACCATTCACTTGGTCTTCTTGTTAAATCTTCTTCATCAACAATAGATATGGTACTCAAATAGATAACAATAGTCTCAGCAGTTAAGGTTTGACATCAATGACAAAATAATAGCTTCTTGCATTGTCACTTTCCAACAATCTCCCTCTTTGGCATTGATGGCAACACAAAATACTAAAACAATGATTTAACAAGCATAGTTACCAACCAATCCAAAAAATCACCTGTGTTACTTGATATGAAAAAATTTTCATTAATGTCTTTAGCTTCATTCTGATTCTTATTTGTAAAACATTTCTCCCTCTGTGTCTATAATTACACTGTCATCTTCTATGTCTAATCATTTTTAGACTCCCTCTAAGTAGATAATCACTTCAATGTTTTCAATAGTAACTTCTGCCTCTATGTAACTTGCCTCGGAAATCTCTTCCTCTTTATAGGTAATCTCTCCCTCTTTGACAATAATGCCAAAGACGTCAATATCATTATCATGTATAATGAATTTAGAATAACTGAGAGGGGAGGGGTGAATCAGTTATCCTCAAGTCTAGATGTAGCAAATAAAAATTTTTGATCTTCAGATCTACTCGGCAACAGTAGCATAAGTCAACAACTTATTCATGCAGATTACTGTCAATTTAAATTAGCTTGTAGAAATATAACAGTAAAACAAACCATAAGCATTCACACAAGTTGACACAAATATTTAACATGGAAACCCAATATGGGAAAAACCACTAATAACATGCTACCAAGTTTTCACTCTTCTGAAGTGATGCCCTGTGAGGAGCCAACCCTGTTAAAGGTTACAATAACACACTGCTAGGTGTGACCTGGTTAAAGGATTTAATCACCCTGTTAGGAGTGGCCTTGTTAGAGGACTTAGAAAATTCCACCTGAATGTCACCTTGTTAGAGGATTTATACAAATGACTATTAAGTCAACCTTGTTAAAGGATTTAACTGATACAATGGTAAGAAAGTAATCAGCAGTTGTGATCTGGTACATACAACCTACTTTGCACTTCAGATCCAATTACAGCTCTGATGTTAACTTACTGAATAGCGTGTATTGTCATTTCAACCTTCTGATTTGCTTGGAAATCTATCAAGAAATCACACATGCAACTTTCTACTTCTACCTTTTCTTCTAGATCATGCCAAATAGTAAATCAACTATGCAAACCTCTTGCATACACATAGTGAATGACCCCTTGAGGTTATGATATACCTCTCTGTCTAGGTAACATAAATATTTTGCCACTTAAACAAGATCATAGATCTTAGGTTAGGTCAGATCCAATGGATCATTCCATATTTGCATTACATTTACTTCTCCAAAGTAGTCTCTAATTAAATCTTGAAACCATGCATTAATTATGGTTACCCATACATTAAATGACATGAATCAATATTTAATTCACATTACATATCCCAATAAAATTAACTAAGTCAGCCAGAGATCTCAAATCTCATCATTAATCCAATTATTGTAAGTCGGCCAACATCACTGTTTCCACTCAAAAATTTCAATGGTGCTCGGCATTGAACAAATTTTGCTTGTCACAAGAAACTTTGCTCGGCACAAGCCAAACTTGCTCAGTATAGAACAGCTACAAAAACTGTCTTTGAAAGATAAACAACAAATTACTTAGCCAGAGTGCCAACTGATCAAATAACCTATTAGTTGCCTTAACTCAACCATTCACTTGGTCTTCTTGTTAAATCTTCTTCATCAACAATAGATATGGTACTCAAATAGATAACAATAGTCTCAGCAGTTAAGGTTTGACATCAATGACAAAATAACAAGTGCTTGCATTGTCACTTTCCAACACTTAAGAGATTTCCAAGACTCCTATTAACTACCTCTATTTGACCATTAGTTTGAGGATGGTATGCAGATCCAAAGGATAAGTTGGTTCCCAACTTTTTTGGCAGAGTCTTCCAAAAGTGACTCATAAAATTGTTGTCTCTATCTGACACAATGCTCAAGAGAAATCCATTTATTTTGACTACCTCTTTAAAGAAAAGAGAAGATATTTCACTGGCATCATTGGTTGTCTTGTAGGGCACAAAATGAGCCATCCTAATGAATCTATCTAAAATCACATAGACGCTATCCATTCCATGTCTTGTCTTAGGCAATCTAACCATAAATTCCATGCTCAAGCATTCCCATGGTCTAGTTGGGATAGGAAGTGGTTGGTATAGGCCATCATTTGAAGATGTTCCCTTGGCCTTCTGATACACAATACAAATCTCAACATATTTCATAATTGTATGTGGTAAATTTGGCCTTGTTAACTCACCATACACTTCAATATAGTCCTTCTTCATCAGATACACACAAGACTGAATATGAGATTATTCATCCTGTCTGCCTGCATGATTCGACCTGTTGCCTTGTATCCAGATGGGGTTTTCAAAATAGCTCATAGAACAAGAGTCTCACAACCATAGACCAATCTAGGAATAAAGGATTTTTCTCCATGAATGCGATACAATGCAATATTATTCTAAGAATTGAAATATGTAAGCTTAGTCTAAGACATGATTTCAATGCAATTATTCTAGAAATTGAAACTATTCTTTTGCAAAATGAAATTATTCTATATGAGATTTATCAAGAAATATGGCAATAATTCAGTATTCTAACAATGCATGAAAATGAGTGGGGGTCTGAATGAGAGAATGAGAGTTCTTTTATAGACTCAGAGGTTGTTTAGAATAGAAACTTTCCTTTTTGAAATAAAACAGATAGAAAAGCCAGTTTTAAAATAGAAAGTTTTCTTTAAAAGAATACAATAAATTGTTTTCCCTTTGCTTTAACTGTTTTCTTTATTTGATTTAATTCTATTTTATTTGATTTAACTACTTTCTTTCTCTTTAAAGCATAGTTAAAGAGAAGTTTCCAATTCTGAACAGGAGAGAAGATTTTGTTGACAATATTTAATTAATAAAATAGAATATGACCTCATAATTGTTTTTTCTCAATTATTTGAAGAATTAAATTCAATTATTGAAAATGAGGATATTTATTTAATAATTAAATATTATTTAATTCCCTTTTTATATGCCTTAGCTAAAGAGGGTGAATTTAATTTAATTAAAGTGCTAGGACTTTATAATTAAATTAATTCGATCATAAGGTTTGTTTAGCCAATAGATATTTAGGAACTATATATGATGTATGATTAATACGGATTTAGGATTTTGTACATTTGACACTTAGGTCGAGTAGATGCAGTCAAAACTCAAAATTGCCTAGTACAATAGGACTTTGATGACTTAGAAGAATGACAAATGCAACAAAATTGGTTAGGTTTGCAAGATGCCAATTTTGCGGTGTTACATTTTGCCCCTCTTTGAATTGATGTGCGAGTAGCACATTGATTCAAAGAATAGTCTGATGCTTGAAGCACAGAAGAATAGATTTCAAAAATTGGTGATGCAAAGATCGATTGATGAAGATTTCAAAGCCATCTCTAGGATAGAGGTTGACTCTCCGAAGTCTAGGTTAGGTTTTCAAGACATTGGTCATATAGAGTTTTTGAGGGTCATCTTTAGAACAAAGCTTGATCCTCAGGGACCTGGGTTAGAATGCCTTGATAACTAATAGATTGAGATTTTCAGAATCATCTCCAGAATGAATCTTGATCCTTAGGGATCTGGGTTAGAATGCCCTGATACCTAATAGATTTGATATCATTCACAAGATTGTCCCCAAAATGAGGCTTAACCTTCAGGAGTCAGGGTTAGATTGCCTTGATACCTATCCAACAAGATAATCAAGAGAGATTTTAGGACTATCTCCAGAATGAAGCTTAGTCCCCCAATATCTAGGTTCGATTGCCCAGAGACTGGTTAGATTGATATCTTTCACAAGACTTTCCTCAGAATGAGGCTCAACCTTCAGGAGTTAGGGTTAGATTGCCCTGATACATGTCTCAAAAGATAGTAAATAGAGGTTTAGAATCATCTCCAGAATGGAGCTTGATTATCAGGAGTCAGGGTTAGATTGCCCCAATACCTGTCCTAAAAGATAGTTTTTTGAGAACCATCTCTAGAACGGAGCTAGATCCTCAAGAATCTGAGTTAGATTGCTCAAATAATTAATAGATGAAAAGATGTAAGGAACGAAGATGCCCCTATTGGTTGTGGAGTATCTAGTTTTGACTGTGAGGTACAAAAAACTAAACATGCCCCAAGTGATGAGATACCCCTAACAAAGAGGACTTTTGAAAATCAGATTAGATTGATTGGAATAGATTTAATGATGTGGTCATCCTGCCCCCTCAGGAGCGAATTGGAAAGATGACACGTCATATGATGATGGAGAGTGAAAAATCACAGATAGATGTTGAATAAGATATCAAGAAGAACTCAGAATAGATTATGGAAGAATCTGGAAGATTTAGAAGCAATTTTGAGTGATTATGAGGTCTAGTTGACCAAGTTTGACTAGAGTTGACCAAAGTTGACTAGAGTTGATTTTTGAGGAAAAAAGTCAAAGATTTGAAAAAATGATGATAAGATAAGATTTTGACAAGAAAGTGACATCAGAAAGTCGACTGCACAAGCGTCCGATAGCGTCGGTCCCAAAAATTTTAAAATGCAATTTTGAACAATATAGAAGTGTCAGATTTTGATTTCGATCCCGAAAATGGTTTGAGCATATAGCTGAAGATAGAGAGCGAGGATCAAATACTTGTGTAGCTGTGATGAAGCTAGAATGCTGAAGAACTCCCGTATATATGAACCCAGGAGTATGCAATGAAGAGAACACCGAATCACTGCCACAATGCAAGTCTAGAATGAAAATTCAATCCTATGCTAGATGCAATATGAAAGTGCAATTCTAGGACATGGTTGTGAGACCCCTCGTATATTTATCATCATTGAGAATTTTCTTTTTTGGAACATCAAATTCGATACAACCCTTACTAGCGCCACAATGCAACCATAAGGATATGAATATGACTTTTCATCGGATGAAATGTAGGAAACAAATGTAAGCACCAGGGCACAAAAGCCAAGATGACTTGAACATTGTTTCCAGTTAATGTTGTAAGACTACACCAGTATCAAGGAATTCAAATCTGAGATAACCATGAGTGTGATCATGTGTAAACAAATAGATCAATAAAAAACAAAGCAATAACAAACAGAGCAACAACAGATAAGGAGATAGCACCGACCTCACCATGGCGTACAGATAAACAAGATCAAGGGATGTGAGGCTGTTCCACCTTAGTGCGGGAGCTCTTATCACATACACCCTATTTATTTGATGTTGCCAGATCATCAGGACTACACAAAAAAGAAGTAGACAAAGAAAATATCAATGAAATCCATGAGAATAGACAACATACAAAGAAAGATTCAATCATAGCTCAACATGTTTCAAAGTTTGTGGATGTGTTCATGTGTATGAGGTATTAAAAAATATCATTGTGCTTGTGAGTGCATTGTGTTTGATTGTTATCGATAGATGTTTACGGTTGAGATATTCGATGTGTGTTAAAAAAACACAGATGTGTCAAAAGATAGTGTTAAAAAACACTGTTTATGGTGGTGTTGAAAAACACCAGTTTGTGTTAGTAGAGAGTTGTCCTATAGAAGTGACAAGATTACTGACTCAAGTGCAAACTAGATATGTGATTAGATGGGGGGGCCATGCCCCCAAGTAAAGATGACTGACTTTATGTATGTTGCAAGGAAAAATGAGATTTGGTTTCCCCCAAGCGTATGCCATTGAATCAATGTCAATTCAGGAGGGTTTGAAAAGGAACCAGAGTGTCACAAAAGTGATCGAAAGCTATATACAAACTAAATAAAAGAATCATCAAGACCGAGCATCGACAGATCAAGCATTTGGGTATAACTCCAACTGTAACAGATGTGAGAAATCTCAATAGAATAGTGACAGTAGGTAGACACAGTGAGAATCACTAGTGACTGACATTAGAGAAATACTCAAGTGAAGATATCATAGAACTAGATAGACATTAGTAGGCAAACACAGTGAGAACCACTGGTGACTGATGTTAGGGAGATTCTCAAGAAGAGAGAACTCAGTATAAGGTAAGCGACAGTAAGCAGACACAGTGAGAACCACTAGTGACTATCGTGAAGTAGATCCAAAAAGGTAATAAGACAATGCCCCCAAGACCAGGAGGGTTGCCCCAAGAGTATGACCAATTTCAACCCATATGAGTTGGTTTCTTGATGGGAACTAAAAGCAAACACAAGTAGGAAAGCAGCAAAGTAGGAAAGCAACTGCATAAAGTCAAGTGGTGCTGCGATAGATATAGCAATTTGGAACTAGAGGCGCCTATTTACAAGGTTTTCACCTTCTTGGAAGAAATTATTTTTTTCTACCATGACGCCTATTTGTCAAGTTTTCATCAATGACACCTTTTTTTCTTTTTCTCTTTTTTTGTATTTTTCAACTTTTTTGTATTTTTTTGTATTTTTGGAATTTATGATTTTTTTTGAGATACATAAAAGCGCCTATCGCTAGGTTTTCACTAAAATGATCATTTTTTCAAGACTTTTTCAGATTTTTAGGATTTTTTTCAAGACTTCCTGAGGAAGCATGACTTATTTTGTGTTTTCAATCATGGCAACAAAGTCATACTTAAGTTCTGTCATGAAAGAAAAATGACTAAGTGTGAAAATAGGGCAGATAGACACATACAAAGATCAGTACATCAGCGCACATGTTAGAGATCACACCAGATAATGTGTGCTTAGGCATATACTCTATGGTGTATATACATGCTAGATCTAGATGCGCAGAGTATGGAACATTAGTATGGAAAAGTTATAGGCAGATTAGTAGACCTGCAGTCCATGAAATAGAGCATGGAAGCTGACTACAGTTTTGATCAGCGTGAATGATTTTTTAATGTAATGACTAAGCGCCTTTAGTTATAAGTTTGTATTAATTTAATTAATGTTTTAGTAAACATGCTTAGGTTTACTTGTTTGAAACTATTGTATATTTTGGTTTAAAGGCTGACTAGTGTTATATTTTGGGTCACGCCTATTCAATTGTAAACATATAAGTATGTAATGTAATCTTATGTTACAAGAGTCAATTATTATGCATAAGGAAGATACAGATGAGTAGTATAATGAAGTCAGTAGATGATATAGCTCTTTAAAGGAGTAAGAGAATTTGCGCATACAAGGAACTGATCAGACAGTAGTGTCATTACAGCAGTTCATTTTTTATATAGTGCATATCAACATTCAGAGGGTTGTAGCCTTAATCTTATTGGGTAGTCAGCCATATACCTTTAACAGGGTTTTTTTAAAAGACTCCTAACAGGGTTAGACCTTTAACCAGGTCATTGTACTCAAATTGTAAAGACTGCTTCTAATAGGGCAAAGGAACTTTAACAGGTTCATTATACCTAGTACAATATTTGTGGGTACTAA
>MU227465.1:3619759-3630154 GCA_018584345.1 Thuja plicata | reverse complement strand
CCAGCTTTCTTATCTCCTATGATCTGGTCCTCTAGATGGTTCCTTCTTACATATCTTGCAAGTATAGGTATAGCTCTTTGTGTATCAGCTTGATCTTCATTACCTTGCACATTATCTTGATCATTATTCTGACCATCGGTAACAACATTCTGACCATCAGTTGCAACTTTTTATTGTTCTGGAATTAAGCAATGTTTCTCAGGTAGAGTTATGGGTTCTTCACAATATACAAACTTGTTTTAGTCTTCTGGTTCTTTTGTTCTTTCTAGCTCATTCTTTTCTGCAAATTCATCAATCATCACATTTGCACTTTCAACTATTTTTTTAGAAGCCTTGATTAGACATTTAAAAGCTTTTCTCTTGGTAGAATACCCCAAAAAAATACATTCATCACTTTTGGCATCAAGCTTTCCATTTCTATCATCCTTTAAGACATAACATTGACTACCAAATATTTTGAAGTAACTTACATTGGGTGTTTTACCATACCATAGCTCATAAGGTGTTTTCTTTGTGTCCTTCTTCAATTGTACTCTATTAAGTGTATAAACAACAGTGCTGACAGCTTCCCTCCAGAAGATTTGGGTGATCTTCTTTTCTATCATTTGTGTTCTTGCACAATCAACTATTGATCTATTCCTTCTCTTAGCAATCCCATTTTTTTGTGGTGTCCTTGGTGCAAAAACCTATCTTTTATACCATGCTCATTATAGAAATTAGTGAATTCATCTAATATAAATTCTCCTCCTCTATCTGATCTCAAATATTTTAGATCCTTACCACTTTGTTTTTCTTCCATAGCCTTATACTATTTAAACATCTTGAATACTTTAGGATTTTCTTTTAGAAACATGACTATCATCATTCTAAAGTAATCATCAACAAAGAGAATAAAATATCTATCTCCATAATAACTCTTTGTCCTCATAGGTCCACATAAGTCAGTATGGACTAATCCTAGAATATCATTAGATGTATGGTTTTTACTTTTGAAGCTAGACTTTGTCATTTTACCTTTTTGACAATTTTTTCACATGATGTTGTCTGGCTTTGTCATCGTCGGTAAGCCTCTTACACTTCTTCTACTTATTTTCATCATGTTGTCAAAATTCACATGACACAATATTTTGGGCCACAACCATATGTATTCATTTCTATTCATTAAGAAAGTGGTGTTAGTATCATTCAGATAGAATAAGTTACCTTTAGTCTGTTCACTGGTACCAATCAATTTTCTTGATTCAGTGAAGATCTTTGCCTTCTTGTTTTCAAATGCTACTCTGTAACCTGAATTATTCAACTGAGAAACACTCAATAGATTATAATTCAATCCTTTTACCCAATATGCATTTTCACATTTAATCAGGTTATTCAACATTATTGTTCCTTTACCTTTAACTGGACAAGGTGTGTTATTTCCCATTCTTAATGTACCACCATTATAATATTCAAAAGTGTTAAAAAATTTTTTGTCATCGGTCATATGGTGAGTGCAGGCATATCTATAATCCAGATATCATTCTTACTAACCTTAGATATGAGTGCATTTTCTTCATACCTTTTATCTTTATCTGACTCATCATTCACAGCTACAAATACCATCTCGATGTCACCATCAGGTTTGGTGTTAGTATCTTCATCTTTGCAAGAAGTAAGGTAGCTAGCCTTCTTCCCTTTATCCTTGTAGTCTCGAGTATCCTTTCTTTCAGATTGTCAGTAACCTCTGTAATCTTTGTTATCACCTCTGTCACATTTCTTCTCAAAAGATTTGTCATTACTTCTGAAACCTTTTCTTCTATTAGGACATCTTGCAGCAATGTGTCTAATCTCTTTACAATTAAAGCATACAAGTGGTAGCTTGCCTTTGTATTTAGCTTTACCTCTCTATATTCTTCTAGCCATAAGTGCTTCTATTTCATCTAGATCTTCTTCTTCACTTTCACTTTCAGTATCCCTTCTAGATGAGTATCTATGATTGGATTTGTTTATTTTCATAGAAGACTTAAATGCAGACTCTAAACTTGGTAAGACACTATTGTCAAAGTTATTCATCTCAAATGAAATTAGTTTACCAATTAAACTATCAAGAGTAACTGTATTGTTTTCTACTGCTCTCATTTATTGAATAGAAAAGCTCTAATATCATATATAGGCAATAAGGTTCTTAAGAGTTTACTTACCACTGTCTCCTCTCCAAGTGTACCTCCAACACCTCGTATAGCATTGACTATTTATTTTATCCTTATGTTGTATTGTGTGATGTTTTCTCCTTCTTTCATTTTGAGATCATCAAACTTTCCTTTAAGGATTTCTGCCTTGGCTCTTAGAACATTTGTATCACCTCCATTTACAAGATTCAGTTTGTCCCACATTTTATTTGTAGTTTTGCAGTCCTTGACATCTTCAAATTCAGCATCAGAGAGTGAGGAAAAAATCTCTATAACCATGCATTTATGCTCATGCTTCTCTCTCAATTGATCTACTGTCAAAACTCTTGTAGGCAACACATATTTAGTATCTAAGTATTGAGTAACATCATTACCAATACCTGATAAGTGGAGTCTTATCTTTATTTTCCATGAAGCAAAGTTGTCTTTTTTCAACTTGGGCATATCTCATATGTTCATCTTGTGATCTTTACTTAGGTCTTCAAATCTTCCTTCTAAGCACACAAGCTCTAATACCAATTGTTAGTAATAAATTAGAAGGGGGGGGTGAATCAGTGGCCTCAAAAATTTATCCTTAATCACTAACCACCAATAAAATACATCTACGATTATTAAGCCCCTACAAGATGCATGCCATGAAATACTAATAATGATTTAACTGTCTGTCAGTTTTCCTTGTCTGTCCTTATTCTCCTTGGTTATCGATAAGTAGTTAAACTATTTACCGACACTTAGTAAATATGCAGAGTATACCAATCAATCTAGTAGTGCATATGTGAAATGTAAAATAGTAAAGTAATAACCATACACACATAACACATAGATTTTAGCGTGGAAACCCTGTTAAGGAAAAAACCACTGGGACCGGTACCCCAAATTTTCACTCTTCTGAAGTGAGCCATGTTAGGAGCCAACCCTGTTAAAGGTTACAAACAAACTGTTAGGAGTGACCTTGTTAGAGGATTTTATACATATAGGTTTTCACTTAGTATCAGGCATCTATTTTCTACCATCCTTGAATCAGCGTCCTTCTTAGAATGTCAATAGGCTTTAGGCAAATCTTGCTACCATCCTTGAATTAGCCTTCTTCTTAGACTGTCAATAGTCTTTATGCAATTTCAATGCTACTTTCATGAGTCAACCTTTTTGACACTCCTTGGGATGTACCTCAAAATATAGAAGACTGTTAAGTCCTGCTCTGTTAAGAGACTTGATGCTTCAATGGTTAAACTGAAACACTATGACCTATTTCTAATGCAACTTGAATTTCATATTTTCATATCTATTTAATTATATTACCTCTCTGATCAATATATCAATTCAATTCTTTTTGCTCCACACTTTCTACTCTGTGATGTTGTGTTTCACTATTCATTGGTGTCTGCAAAATTCTTTAGCTCTTCTTCAACTTGATTGATCAAGACTGTATGAAGCTCTTCTTCATCATTTTCTCTTCAACATCCTCTTTCTATTCACTCCCCTTCCCATGTATGTGATTATAGAAATGAATTATGCTTGTCTCTTATATAGACATGATATTCACTATTTCTTGATTCTTGATTCTTGGTGCGAAAAAAAATCTAGCCAATCTAATTTAAAGCTTTAACTCCTAATTTATCTCATAGTTATCTTCTTTCCAACTGTACAAATATTCTTTAAATCAATTACTTAACTCTGGTCAAATAAAACAAATAAAACAACTAGTTCAGTCTATCTTTAAGCTCTGCCAGCTAAATTTTTTGTCATTTTCTAAACTCTATGTTCTGTCGGTCAACTCTACAGTTAGTCATCGATGATAACTACCAGTTCTGTTGGTGTGACTCCAATCAGCTTCGGGATCTCCATCCATTAGGCATCATTGGATTTTTCTCATTGGGCAGCTCTATTTTTAGCTCATCGAGCATCTTGTGATTTTTCTTCGTAGGAAACACTGTCTTCTACTCGTCGGGTATCACTATGAATTTTGTTCTTTACCTTTACCGATGGTGTGCACTCCGTCGGTGTTGTCTGTCACTTAGTGAATACTTGACTTTTATGCATTTTTGAAAGCATAATCTCTATTCCATTGATTCTCTAAAGTCTTTGGCATTATGTACATGACCATATAGATGATATCAAGTTGACATCAATGACAATACAAACCATTAACTAATTTAATGTCTTGCATTATCTTCAACTTAACATTATCAAACATTCAATCAGTTGCATGTCATCATAAGTACCTCATTCATCAACCTCATGAATGTTGATGGAGTATTTGACAACCCAAATGGCATGACAAGCCACTCATATAGTCCTTCTATAGTCTTGGAGGCTATTTTCCACTCATCCCATTCATTTACCCTAATTTGATAATAGCCACTCTTTAGGTCTATCTTTGTAAAGTACCTTTCTCCTCCTAGACAGTCCATTAGGTCTTCTATCCTAGGGATATGGAACCTATACCTAATGGTGATCCTATTTATTTCTCTTTAGTCTATATATATCCTCCAAGTTCCTCCCTTTTTAGGTGCTAGGACAATGGGTACGACACAAGGGCTAATGCCCTTCCTTATAAGGCCTTGTTCTAGGAGCTCTTGGATTTGTCTAGCAATTTCCTCATTTTGTTAAGGAGTCATTTTATAAGCTTCCTTATTGGGTAGGGTAGCTCCTAGTATTAGGTCTATCTAATGGCTTATAGACCTCTTAGGGGGTAGGGTTGATTGTTTTCTATCACTCACTATTCCTTCATACTTTTCTAACATTTCTTGGACTTCTTTTGGTAGCTCTATCATCTTCTCTATTTTTTCTGTAACTTCCTTCGGCTTTAAGAGGTTGGAATTGGAAATCAATGAAATACATTACAAGGAGGACTACTAAAATTTGTCTGAGCCTTTGTACTATTTGTATATCTATATGTATTTGAAGCTTTAACACATTAATACAAATATCTGCAATCTCTTTTCTGCATCTTGGATTGTCTCTTTTCATTACTGTTATAGTTCTTATATGTTTACTTGTAAGGAATTTAGACATACTAATCACAAGGTGGTTGTGCAGTCATTTGTAAGCTCCTTCAAGGAAGGATTATTTATTTCAAGTGACCCCAGAGAGCTTAGCATTAGTTTAAGGATATGATGATATAGTTGTAGAGAGAGGATAATGTATAAGGCATTTTATCTTTTTTGCATATGTTTTATTAATCACTTTATTGTAGAGTTATACAAGATATTTACTCATAGCCCAAGGATAAGGCACTGGTTTATAGTTGGCTAAGTAATTTCAAAATTATCCAACCAGTATTTTTAAATTATAAAATTATTCACACTTCAAATATACATTCCATTCAAGTAATTGTGTTTTAGAGGAATAAAATTTAGTTTACTGATTCTTTTATGATAGAATCAAAATAGGTTATCCTTCCTGAGGTTCATAAGAACTAAAAAAAGAAGAAGGATGAGAATCCTTATTACCTTACTGATTGTTGTTGTCAAAATACTAGTATGGATCATTCAGCTCTGTATCAGGATATTCATAGTATTTTGCATATCCATTTACTTGTTGATCCATTAAAAGGAGTTTTAGGATTTTAGTAAGAAGATAATCCACTTAAAAGATATTGTAAATTAGTAATCATCCATAGGTAATACGTGCCTAAGACAGTGGATCTCAAAAATAAGGAGGAGGTAATAGTTTCCCTATATGTTATCTAATACCCTCATTAATTATCCTTTCTTTTGCATGAAATAGGAGTTTTGCATTCAAGTATACAAGTGTACTTTTACATTAAGGGTTGTGCTGCAAGAAAAAGAGCTAACAAACTGGTGACACCACTAGGGATTAGTTATAATAAATCATATTCAAAGTCATCTTAGAATCTCTGGTGCATCAAATTTTTAAATCTTTCAATCTAGTCTCAAGTTTGCCCATCTGAGTCGCCTAACAAACTAGCGACTACTTTGGGGATAGAGATTATAAGATCTTGATTAAAGTATTTAAAATCTCTAGCTTCAAAAGATGAATCAAATTTATAGTTAAAGTTGCCTAGGTCATTCTTGTGGTATTCAGTATTTCCTAAGATTGGGTGGCGACTCTAAAAGGTAAAATCTCTGTGATCAGTGGAAAAGATAAGTGATATATTGTAAAATATGAATACTAGGTGTAGAATGAAAAAAAATCTAGAAGTTGAGTTGGATAGTGGGATTCCCACTACTTCAAAAACTAGGATGTCTTGGAGATAGAAGAAAAATCAAGTAAGTATCAATGATTCTCCTCCAAGAAGTGAAGAGAATAGCACTAGAAGGAAAAATAATAGTTAGTCTATTCAAAAGGAGAGTACCTTAGAATATTTAGAAGCCCCAAGCCTTAGACTAGACACCTGTGCAGTCACTACCACCTATAGTGAAAGAGAAGGAATAGATACAGTTAGTTTAGACTCTGAGGAAGTTCCTTCTGATGAGCTTGTAGAGGAAGAAAGAATTGTCATAAAACAACTTGCCCTTTTGCAGTAGATGAAAAGGGAAAAAGAACATAAAAAGAAAAAAACATGAGCATGGGGATGTTGATAAACATAGGAGAAGATCCCTAAGACATAAAGCTGAAAATAATTTTGAAAGGTCTCACAAAGACCAGGGGATTCCCAACACCCACCAAAATTTAGGTCCTTAAAACTTCAAAGATAAAGAAAAGAGAAAAGATGCAGAAATAGAAGTTGAGAAGCCTAAAACTCAAAAGAACCTGACAGAGAAAATGTCTAAATTATACATTAACCTTGAAAAGATTAGAAAAGAAAAATAAACTATGGATAAGATGTTGGAAAAAGATGAAGAAGAAGCTGCTACCATTGAAATGAAAAGAAAAATTGACTTCTTGGAGTCACCTACAATTTCTTTTGCTGATATAGAAAACCCTACAACATCAAAAAATAAGGCTTCTTCTTTTAAAGACCATAGCAAATTCTTTTCCCCCAATGAGAATGATAAATTTCAAAGGAGACCTCTTCCTATAGAGAGGTACAAGAAATTTTCTTTCTTTGGAATTTTGAATTATCCTAATGTAATAAGAGAGGATATGGGAGAAAAGCTCCAAAAATTTTCAGGTAATAATGTTGTAACTTGTGAAGAACATTTGAGAAAATCCTTTGATGTTATAGATGATTTAAATATCAATTATGAAGATCTTCTTATGAAATTATTTGTACAATCTCTAGTAGAAGATGCTAGGGAATGGTTTAGGAGCTTATCTCATGGGTTTGTAGGAACAATGGATGAATTGATTGATCTATTCAAGGATCAATACAGTTACAAGACTAATGAAGGGTTTTTGCTTAATGAATTTAACAACATAAGTAAGAACTCAAATGAAGAAGTAACAGAGTTCAATACAAGATTTCAATGATCTATGCATAAGCTATTCCAAAAGATGAAGTTGGACCAAAAGGTATGTCTTGCTACCTATCTTAATGCCTTTGATTCAAAAATTGGCTATGCACTAAGGGATAAAAATCCTAGAACTTTAACATAAGCCTATAAAACAGATGTGAAAATAGAAATGAATAGAAGGATATCATGGAAGTTGGGTAAAAGAGAAGATCCACACTTTAATAGGAGTGGTCAAAAGGAACCTGGGTACAGAGAGTATAGGGCCCCACAAAATAATAGGCCATCCTATAATAATAATTACAATCCACAAAATAGGATGCAAAACTGCCCCTACGGTACCCAATTTAAGGATGGTAAGCCTATTGCTCCACCTAGAAAAGACAAAACTGAGAGCAGGACCCCTGATCCTTTACATAAAAATGCTATTCATATGTTCAATGATGACTTCTAGTGTGAGGCCTATGAGGCACCACACAATCTTGACTTTTGCTTTGTTTCTTTAGATTTAAAATCAAATGAAGAGCATGATAAGGATGAAGATGATACATGTTATTATAATATGAATAATGCATATTCTTGTCATACTATGGATTCTGATGAAGAAATTGAAAATCATGACATATATGGCTCGTAAGGAAGAGTTGAAGTTCATTAGTAGCAAGTCTTGTCAGATAGTGAAGAAGATGAAAGGGATGATCATATAAGGTGTTATGCCCAAAATAGTTAGGAACCCTCATTAGTGAGAAAATCCTGCAATGAGGAAAAAACCAGAATCACTGCTGACTTAGTGAACTAAGCTATAAATAACTATCACCTAAGAAATAGAGTTGTGGGTAATGCTAGTAGTCAACCATCAATCATCTTTGTAAAAGAAAATAAAACAGATGTCAAATATGTACCTAAAAAGGATGGAACTGGGGAAAATGCAAATAGACCTAAGGTCAAGATAGTAAGCAAAGATAGTGAACAAAAAGATGTACATGTAGAGAAGGCTAAAGATCCAGAAGCAAGTTCTTCTTCCCCTAAAGTGGAAAATAGGAAATCTAGGAGGGAAGAACCTGCTATGAATATTCAAGTGGAAGAGAATAATATCATTGTAGAAAAGTCTAAAACCACTAATGTAAAGTATACTCTAGTAGATATGGGACAGTGTTTATCTCAAACAACTATAAAGGTCCCATTCCTTGAGATGATGAGAATAAAAGAACATAAAGATAAAGTTCTTTTAGTATTGAATAATATATCAATGATAAAACCTAAGAAAATAGAGCTTATTGAAAAGAAAATCACCAACAAGGAAAAGAGCTTGAGGGAATGATCTCTAAGATCCCTTAGATTTATTTAAATATAAACACTTCTGTAGGGGTTGTTGACCCCTTTTTCTTAAGATTGGTTATAAATGGAAAGATGTTGAAAAAATGTATGATAGACTCGGGAGGATCAAATACAATAATGCCTATAGAAATTATGAGATCCATGGGTTTACAAGTAGATTCTCCTCATGTGAGGTGTCAATCAATGGAATTAAGAGAAATCCCTATTGTGGAAACTATTGAAGCCCTGCCATACAAATTATCCATGCACACAGATACAGTGTTAACTATGAGTGCATTGGTGGTTGGCATACCACCACATTATGGCATGTTGTTATCTAGAAAATGGAAATGGGTCATAGTATACAATGTGACCTATCATATGCCACTTTTAATATAGCTGGAAATAATATAAAAGTGTCTAGAGAGGGAAGAACACCTCATATGATAGAACTTCATGAAGACACAAATATTAATTACTGTGTTGATATTGACATGGGAAATTTTAGAATCAAAAGGAGTGATCACCAGTGTGAAAATGTTGATCCTTTGGGGAAGGAGTTATCTATACAAAGTGATGGTTTGTGGAAAGTGTACTTGATGGAGCCTGTTCAAAAGAAGGATCAGGAGTTGGAGTTCTACTCTGTTGGAATTATATTATATTTGTCATCAGTGAAAACACTTATTCGATTCTAAATGCTTACTGAGCTCATCACTCAGTCCACAGCTTATACTGAGCATTCAGCAATCACTTTGTAAAGCTCAGCGGTAAACAGTTCATACCGAGCAGAATAGTAGTCACCGAGCATATGAACAGTTCAGCGGTTACCGAGAAGAGCAACATTTATCGAGCAGACGGTAGTCACCGAGCTTCACCGTAACTACCGAGCCATCAGTTGAAGCCAACCGAGAAATCAGTTTCCACCGAGTCATCAGCGGTTACCGAGTGACACTATATCTACCAAGTCACAATGGCTACCGAGTTCCAAGCTACATTTCGGGACTAGTATGGACCGAGCTTCTACTCTTACCGAGAGCATGACGATGCCGAGTATTGTAGTGGATGCCGAGTATAAGAAGATCACCGAGCCAGCTTGAGGAACCCGAGTTTCTACCGACTCAGTAATATTTTGTTTACTTATGCAAGGCCGACTTAGGAATAAGTTTATGTTATTATTTTGTATTTGGCCGACCTTGTAAATTATAATTATGAAGATGGTATATATATGTAATGTATTATACCATTTGAAGTGTGATAGTGTGAGTGTAAGCGAAATAAGAGTAAGCAGAGCAGAGACTGCAATAAAAAAGAAAAGCAGAGCATTTTCACAAAGGAACAGAATAGCCATATGTATCACAGAAGGTGATCAGTACTCAAAGGATCTTATCAGCAATAAAGTTGTAAGTGAAGATCTACTGTTTCATCATAACAGTTGAATTAGTTTGTAAATCCTTTAACAGGGTAGACTTAACAGTCTTTTGTAAATCTCCTAACAGAGTGCATACTTCATTGTATGTTTGTAAATCCTCTAACAAGGTGGACCTAGCAGTCCT